>JBCAUA010419262.1:0-33392 GCA_038406235.1 Peronia verruculata | reverse complement strand
CTGCCCGTTGGGTCCCAAGACAGCTCACTGCAGAGATGAAAGCGCAGAGAAAGGACATGTGTACTCAACTCTTAGAGTGTTACAATGCAGAAGGAGAGGCATTTCTGCAACGCATCATGCCCATATCTTCCTTTCCTTTGATGTCAGTAGTTCATACATGAATTGATCAAACCTGTAACATTCGACTTATTTCGCATGTTCATACAATATGTTAGTCTCGGATGAAGTGAATTCTCAAGGGTTTACATATTGTGTTTATATATTGCTTGATGGGAGATGTGACAAATTTTTTATTTTTTTTTAGTTCTATTGCTGTTTTATTTTTTAAAAAATGCTTTTCTCTCAATATTCTTTCAGGGCCTTGTTGAGGAAGGTTTTCGCACAGCATATGGAACCCATCATATATGCTGGGATGTTCTAGGCTTGCATTTTCAAACACCTGAAGCCTATACTGTCAACCAAGGTTACAGATCACTAGCCTACATGCGACCACTGGCTATCTGGGCCATACAGTGGGCACTAGAGAAATTCCACCCCCACATGGTGCCCATAGACCCAGAGCTGGATGAGGTCACGGACAAATCTATGGAAATATCCCAGGACATATCAGTGGGCATGGACACAACAATTGGATCTGTGGATACTTTGGGAGAAGTGGAACATTCCCTTAAAGAAGATGAAATGGAGGGAGAGACAGTCCTTTTGACAGAGGAAACACACATGGCTTTATCAAATGGTGCTTCACAATAAATCTGTATGATAGGAACAAACAAATTTCAGGCTAATTTACCATATATCATGAAATTTGTGAGATGTGACATGATGAAATCAGGCTGTCGTCAGATTTTGGGCATATGGAGTTATTGGTATCACTGTAAAGGTTATCCATTTCCCTTTCCATGTGTGAAAAAATGTTTGTTCTGCCTTAATTAGACGTCAAGCTATCGGCAGTTAAAGACGATGGGGGTGATCTGAAGCTGAAGCAGAATTTAGTGAGAAAATGGCTGATGTAAATCCTTTTTAATCTTTGTTAGCCCATGTCACTAAATTACAATTGTTGGGTTTTTACTCAATTTATTTCAGCAAATTTAACTCTGAAATGCATTTTTACATTAATATAGAAGGGTTCTGTGAGGGAAAAAAAATTATGTTGAAAATTCGTTCACTGTTGAAAAACGTGATTTCTGCAGCTGCGTCAGTTTGACGAGCGCCTGATTTCATCATGTTGCTCTCATTGGGTTTTGTCAGAATGATTTAGTATGATTAGCTGCTTTGACAGATTTCATTTTTTTTGTGTTGAAGCATGTGGAGTAGAAGGACGGTATCAATTGTGGAATGATGAAACAGCTTACAATCATGGAGTAGATCTTTCAACATGAGAGAAACAGGAAGAATACATTTCATTCATTAATTCCAGCATGGCTCCCATGGAACAGTTTGGCTGGAGAGTAAGTGCTGGTTCATTTTATGATCATTTCCCTGAGCTAAATGGATCTAAGGTTATCATCAAATCTACTTGCCTTTTTCATGAAGTTGAAGTAACATTGTTTTTCTGTCTGTTAAATAGGCATGTCAGAGGGAAATCATATTCCACAATTGGACACCTCAAGTCTAGTAATGTTATGTATTTCCCCAGAATTCAGGTGTTTTTAAAGACTGTTTTTAACCTCTGAATTTAAATAATGTTGAAGAACATATCAACAGTGGACTTTCATATTTAACCATACAGTCCCATTACTTGATGAGATTTTTATACTTGTGAATCTGATGAAGGTGAATTATGAATGGATCTATGTGGAATATGGCATTGTAGAAAGTTTTGGGCTGCAGTGCCATGTTTTGTTGCTATGAGATTTTTCTTTCTTGACAATGTCCATTTTATATGCCAAATATTTCAGCAGCCTTAAGTATTTGTAGTAGACATGCTCTATTTCTGTGTGAGACATTGAAAGGTTAGATGACAATGGCTTTGTATTTGTGCTGAACATGTGTATATAATTGAAGAAATTCTGTCAGGAAAACCAGATGGTTTGGCTAGTCTTACTGTGCTCTCAAATGAGTGATGACAAATAGCAGATCATCTCAGCTGTATCTAGATACGTTTTATAAATCCTAATCATATAGGAACATACCTTGACATATATGGTGACCTTGAGAAATGCTCAAAATTATTTTTTGATAGAAAATATGAAAGCATGGACTCTCCATGCTTTGGATTGTCAGTTTGCTTTCATGAGGTCTTGTGGACTATCTCCACACACTGCCAAGTGAAACTGGCACAATTTCAGAAATGTTGGTGCTGTGGATCTTGCAGAAGATGAAAGACCTTAAGTATTAGAAATACCTAACCATCAAACTGATCTTGTACACCCATTGTTTTATACTACTACTGTTGGATTGCTCAGTTTTGTTTATGTCCTTTTTACGACTTTGTGATATGTTTCATTTAAGAAAATAATAACATTTACTGCTCAGCTGGTACTGCAAAAAGTGACAAGCGATCATCTTGATCTTTTACACATTTGATTCCATGGAAAAGCGAGTACTTTTATTGTCGCCTAAAAACTTTTGCATAATATAGGGAGATGCGCTTAATTGTAGTTTATCACACAACCAGTTAAAATAGTCCAGTGTCACATTTCTCTGACAGTATCATCTGCCATCTGGAGGCATCACTGGATGCAGCATTGGCCCTGCAGTCAACCTTACAGTTATTCTCCTCCATTTGTTTTAATTTTCATTAGCCTTTGCTGGCTTGTTCTATTCTCATGCTGGATTCAGTGAAATTGTCCATGAGAAAATTTTATGGTTTACCCTTTTTTTTTTTTTTCTTATAACCCCATGATCATTAGAATCTTATCTTCTCAAAGAGAAAATTCTGTGACCTCCAACCCATTTCAACCAGTGACACAAAAACATCTTTATTTGGAGATGATATGGATGGTTTAACAGCATTCATCTTGTCCATTGATCCTCTTCTGTACCTTTTTCCATCATTCAAGAATTATACAGAGTTTGATTGAGTCTCTGATGGGGAAAGTGAGGGAAGAAGGGAAACTAGCTTGTTAATTGCAGAGTTTGTGTTGTTTAACTTTCTTCAGTACAATAGCTTTTTATCATGGAATTGTATTTAGCTTTAATGTGTTTGTAAGTATGTGTAAATGTTGCCTCTTTCTGTAGAATTGACATTACACACAGTTTTTAACCGGTGAATAGACATCCCTTCCCTTCTCCATTACAGAATTTAATTGCTCAGAGATATATTTGCACTCATATATTCACCTATTTGTTATCACATGCTAAGTGCATAGTTGATACTGCTTCTGTGTTAATAAATACTCTGTCGCTAGGATTTTTCCCAACTCAGAATTTTTCACTTTATACACAGTCAACAGGTAGTGTTCCTGTGCGTTAATAAGTATTCGAACACAAGAGTTCTGAGGTCTTTTGTCCTCACAGATGGTATGTCAAGTTTGTGTTGTTGTTCTTAATCAGTTGTAAAATGGGACAAACCAGCTGGGCAGGTTTGCTTTAGATCAGGTGTTTTTGAACACAGGGTTCCAAGAGAGTTTGTCTGCACCAATCAAATACCATGTTACATATGTTGAATTTTATCATTTGCATCCCAGTGCAATTGCTCTATTACACTGATCAAAAGATTTGTGAGCTTTCAATTTTCAGAGAGCCAAAGATTCATCAAAATAAAACTTATTATGCAGGAATTTATGTCACTGAATTTGACTCCAAATGCTTAGTGCTCCATATTGATTACAGGAATCTTTATGTCACATGTTCATTGAAGTGCTTGCTTCACCTTTAACTGCTTGATGGAGCTCCTCCTTCTGATTTAGAAATATGTTTTTTTGTGAAATGTAGAAAAACTGCTTGGTAGTCCCTTACTATTGTCTGGCCCCAAGCTGAGATTCTGTGTAGATGAAGTCAGCTTGACAATTATAGATTCTCAGCTATTCAAAAATTTGGATAGTCCTGTCTGGATAAAACAATTGGTGTTTTAAAAATATTTGAGAACTATCTTTTTTAGTATGATAAGAGTAAGAGATTGTCATGCATATACTGAAGTCTGGGTTTGTTTCCATTAGACCGGGGCTCAGAATTTTTATTATTTTTATAAATTGAATCAACAGCTAAATTCACATGTTTGTGTCAAAACGCAATCCCTAGGATGAGTAAAAATATCTGTTTGCCAATTCAAGATCTCAAGGATTTGTGTCTTTGTTTGATTATGTGTGTTGATGTATGTATGTAGGTGTTTTTCAGGGTAGTGGATAAGGAGAGAGACAAAGATAAAAGGAGAAACACTTGCTATTGATTTTCAGATGTTGTTATTGAAAACAATAATTATTTATTCTGATTTTGTAATCAATAAGCTTTTCACACTGCAATTCATAATTTTCTTTGCATTGTCCGGGTTTATCTGGTCTGGTTTTGTTTGGGCCTTTCAACCTCAATAGAAGTTATCTCGGTCTTTATTAGGTCATGTCAGGCCGCGTCAAAGTTGGCAGTCCCTTTATGTTGTTCTTTGTTGGTTTATCTTTCTCATACTATAATTTATACCCACAATCGTAATGGCATTATTAAAAAGGCATGAAAGGTTCATCAGCATTTCATTTTTTATTATTTTCTACCTTTGTATGTGTGCTTTTTTTTTTAAACATGTTCCCTTTTATATGTTTGGGGGTTTTTTTTTGTGCACAACTGAATATGTTGCTTTAATAGTTTTAATTCTGATTCATTGAGCACCGTCTTTCACACAATTTCATATTATTTCTTAATTTATCATGTTTAATCAAACTTTAATTTCAGATGTGGTTTTTATCTTTAAGGGAAGTCATTGTGCTGACAGAGACTTTGACTCAGTTGGTACAGGGTCACTCAGGAACTATTAAAGCTCTTGTCTCATACAGTTCACAGCCAGTCCACTGGTGTCATGCCATACTGTGAATGCTCTATCTGCCTGCCTATCAAACTTCTGACTTGTGTTAGAAGTTTTTATGGTCATTGCTGACTTTGTTTTTGTTTTTTTTTTGGCTGGTCCACTTGCCTTTTCTTTTTTTTTTAATGCAATGCAAGTCTTTAATGACGAACTGGAAAACAGAAGCACTATAGTTCCCCACATGCTGTCTGCAAGGATCAGTTAGTTATTGTTCGGTGGCCCATTTAGATCTAAATCACAAAGTTTGTAGTGCTGTGTTCTTCTTCAGACCTGACAGTAAAATGTTCAGTCAGACAACTGCGATGAAAAATGTTGATAAATGCGAACACTTGAATCCTGTGACAAAAAAGAAATGATATGCTCATGGTCTGAGAGGAGATTGAAGAAAAAAAGTTGATGCAAGAGGGTAACATCCCTGACTACATTTTAGATCTAAATTGAAACAGGGATCCATTTCCATTCTAAAAAAAAAAACTCATAGTGCAGTTGCATAGAGCACATGCTTACCCTTTTTTTTACTTTTCTACTTTATTTTTTTTCGGGACAAATTTTTTTTAATAATAAAATCTCTGTTAGATTCTAGTGGAGACTTGTTTGTTTGTGTTAATATAGCAGTGGTAGACGTAGTTCTTGTGTCTCAAAATTAAATCTTAAAATGGACTGACTGACCTGATGAAATTGTATAACTTTCCATTAAAGCAGGTTAACGTACCTTACCTGTTTGTAACAATTTCATATAGGGCTGTCCTCTCTGTCTCAGTTGTGATATAGTCCATTTGACTCTTACTTTCTCTACGTTTTGTAGATATATCTGTTCCATTTGATCACATATATATATATATATATAAACACAAGCTTTATTTTTTTTTTTTTTCCTTCCAGTTGATGTCATTTCATGTTTTTATTCAATTATTTTTCCATTTATGTCCAGTTTGTACATTCATTCATAAGTATTGTAAGAGACAAGAACTATGAAACTTAAACATAAAAAATCTGTATCCTGGCAATTACAGGATTTTGCTTTGCAGTTCATCATTTCTCCCAGGTAGCAAAATTCGTCTACCAATTCTATCTTCTCCTGTTTGAATTCTAGCTCCCTCCTTCTGGCATTGGTATTGTTTTCATCCTTTTCAGCCGTACATCTAGGACAAACAAATCCACGTCTGCCTTCTTCAGTTTTTTTAGCTTTGAGCATCTTTTGTGACACCAATATTGACAGTTGGAGCATTTGGTTTGGGCATGTGCAACGGACAGAAGACCATCATATAATCAGTAGGGCCATGAATCATAGAGTAGAGGGTAGGAAACCAAGAGGAAGACTGAACAAAATCTGGGGTGCCTGCATTGCGGAAAATCTCAGAGAACTGGGCATCAACGAGGAGAAAACCCAGAACAGAGAGAGATGGAGACAACTCATCAATGTCAAACCTCCCTTGGGAGAAAAATGACAAAAAAAAAAAAAGAAAATGATGATGATGATCCTGGTACTTACAATCTGGATCAGGGCTGAATCTTGGTATAAGAATTGTTAATGATTTGTCTTGCCAGTGTCATGGTGAGAACCTGCAGTGCATGTCCCAGTCAACGAAGGCTTCATTTGCAACAAGTAGTTAGTATGATTATTGTTAGGATCTGTTCCTAATCCCTTCACTCAGTACAAAACCATTCCACTATGATACTCAGGTCTTTCATAAGTGTTTGGTGTGGAAAAGGTCCAGTCCTTTTTGCCTCGTCAGTTTTGAGCTGCCAGAGTTTCACAACTATAGAACATTAAAGACAAAGTATTATTTCCTATTTATTTTCAGCAATAGAGAAATTTTCTGCCTGTGCACATTTTGTCTAGGTAGTTAAAGGCACTAGTTACTTTTATCAGTGTGATATTTTGAACCAGGCTCAAGATGATTGTTACTGTATGGGAGTTGTGTGAGTAAACAAATTCCCCTGCCTTCTCTAGCTAGTTCCTTCTCTTCAATGGAGAATTCTGTTGGTGTTGGAATCTTATCCATTCTACAAATCAAAGAATGAAAAGAATGACCATAATATCAGGGATGGCAAATTTCCTACTTTAGTAGGATTTCCCTCTTTTTGGCTGTCAGTTATTTCTCTGTTAGCCCCAAATCTGGTATTATTTACTATCAACCTACTTCAGTTTTACATGTTGCTAAAGAATATGGCAGGAACTTTTCCTGCTTTTTCCTGTAGACAGATTGACATCCATGTACAGGGATGTCAAATTTCCTACTTTTGTAGGATTTCCTACTTTTTGGTTGTCAGTTATTTCTCAGCTGGCCCGAAAATCCAGTATTATTCACTATCAACATACTTTAGTTATACCTGTTGCTAAAGAATATGTCAGGAACTTTTCCTACTTTTTCCTGTAGAAAGATTGACATCCCTGATAATATTCACTTTGTTTGATATATGGTTTGGCTTGTGGACTGTTTCAAGTTTAGATATAAAACCACTACAATCAAGGCTTCTGATGTCCGGAAGTCCATTATAGATAATGAAGTTAGTGCTTCATTCAACAAATTATGTGCTTACATAGGAACTTTTATGTAAAGATGCAGGAGAGGGGAGAAAGTGTTCCAGAACATCTTATTCAGATACTTTTTTTTTTTTTCAAAATTGCTTGTAGAAAAAGATTTTCAGCCAAAGTACACAGTAAACTGAAGGCCGACCTGTCCTGTGCAGGCCATGCTTTGCTGCAACAATGGACAAGATAAAGATGTGAAATATTCAAAATTTGCTAAAGACAGATGTTTTCAAGGGTTAAAATCTGAAACTGATCCCTTTAATCAATGTGTAAACCCTATTCAGAGACTTGGGTGATGGGAGCTGACCCTAAGAAATCCTTCCCTGTCAAAGCAGCATTCACTGCTGTTCTATATACAGGCTACCTTTAATCATGATCTATGAAAAAAACAAAAAACCATTAGTCATGAGGCACATCTTGACCAAGTAAGTCCCATCAACAGATTTGGCTACATCAGATTTTAGGGTATCCAGAGTTTGTGATGTTTCATGCCCAGATGCAGGAGTAAGAAACAGGTTAGGCTTTGAGGTGCCAGGTCACATATATGTTATGCCCTGCTAGCTATACTCTACTACAATGTCTGTATGTTACATGATAAATGAACCGGGCAAGTCATGACACATGTATAAATGATATTCCCTATGATTTGATAGAGAGAATTCTCTCTCAACCTGCTTATTATGACCATAAATTAAATACATAACCAATGATGCATCTTTCACAACCAGTGCTTCTTTTTTTGTCTTTTCTTGCTCCACTGTACCAAATTTATTGTTTGATTCTGTATGGCATTTGAGACGCAACACGATGAAATCAGGCACACGTCAAATTTTGAGCATATGGAGTTACTGGTATCACTGTGAAGATTATTCATTTCCCTTTCAGTGTATCAAGAAAGTATTGGTCCACCTTAATTAGAAGTTGAGATATTGGCAATTAAAGACGATTGGGGGTGACCGGTTGCTGCAGCTGAATTTAGTGAGAAAATGGCTGATCACTTTTGTAAATCCTTCTTTACTTTTGTTAGGCCATGCACTAAATTACAATTTTTGAGCCTTTACTCACTCTGTTTCAGTCAGTTGAACTCTGAAATGCATTTTTAGTTTGATATAGAAGAGCTTGGTGAAGAAAAAAAAATACACTTAAAATTCATTCATTGTTGAAAAACACATGATTTCTCCGGTCGGCTCAGTTTGATGAGCACCTGATTTCATCATGTCGCGTCTCATTGTGTATTTTTGCCACTGTCTGGCATGCACATAATGATGTAAAGTAATCACTTGACTTCCATTGCCATGCAAATAGCAGATAGAACTTAGATATGTATTTTTTCATGTTTGAGAGAACAGCCTCAGAGAAAGAGATGAAAGTTGTTTTTTTTTCTTTTGTATTTGTGAAAAAGATCTCCAGTTGTATAGATCTCTTTGGTGGTGAACTGAATTTGTTGTCATTTTTTTATCATTTTGGGCAGTCATTTTGTCCTAAGTAGAGCAAATCTCTTGCTTTCATGCGACAGTTTGTTTAACTGGATGAGCCAGAAGAAAGCAAGAAAGCTTCACAGAACCAGGACTACTGCTCACTTTATTCTTTCCTCAATGGCACAAAATTCCCAGGTACAGCTCTGATAAGAGCAGAATGACTGATTGCCTGCCATTAATCAAAAATAACTTGACTGCCTGCCATTTTGGAAAGGATTGGTGTATTTTTACCTGCTCTGAACATCAGTGATCATTAATCATTATGTCTACTGAGATGAACTTTTGAATGGCCATTTAAGGGGATGGCTTGGATAATAGTGGACATTTTGCAGAATGTTCTATTTTGTTCTTAATACATCTCATTGATATTGTGACAAAAAAGTGTAAATTTCAATCAATCATTTATGAGATTATGCGGCTGAGGAAAAACAAATAAATAAATAAAATTCACACAACAAGCATTCTATAGTAAAAAAAATGAGCGGAAAGATATACGGAAGAAATTGCTTATGTTTATGACAGTTGCTATTATTTGACAGTTTGGTTTTTAAGTTTTAGGTAATTGTTGAGCACTGTCCAAATCATAATTGGCATATTGTATTTTGTTGACATAGTCAACAATAAGTCTGCAAAATACTATAGCAGATTAATTTGTTGGAATGTAACAGAAAAGAGAGATTTAAGCCGGAGAATCAGTCACCCATATCCAAGTCAAGTTTGTTGTTATCAATTGAACATCCCACCAATCACCATTATAAGGGTATCCATATTTCTTTTATGCACGCTTTTTAATACAGAACATAGTTTTCTGAAAATGTTTGTAATTGATGTGGCTATGATGGCGAAAGTAAATGTTGTTTCAATGTATAGTCAAAGATCACAGCAGATCAGATGTAAATATTTTCATTGTACAATTATTTATAAGAAGCATATTGCATAATTGACTTTAGTGATTTTTCATTTTATTACATGCTATTTCTGTGTTTGAAAGCAACACTGATTTCACTTCTAGAGAAATGTTTAACATTTCTTAAAGATATTTTTTTGTTGCTACAGCTATTTACATTTTCCTCATATTACATGTCAATGTTGGGGTTAAAAAGGAGTATAATAGCTATATTCATATACATATAGATAAGTAATGTCTTTTTCTCAAGACAAGGGGTAGAATTTATCAGTACATAATTATTGGATAATATTTTTATTATATTTGTATAGTTATGTTATAGACCTGTATCTGATCACTCCACTGCAATTGTTTAAATAATACATAGTAGAACTTAAATATGGCATAACAGCTTTTGAGCTTTTCACAGAGTGCTTCCCAGCAGAAAGTTATAACAGTGTGTTTTTAATCATAAAAACCATTTTGTCACTGGCTTTCATGGCTTGTCACAATATGCAGTGTCAAGAATTTGCACAGTGAGGGAAAAAAGAAAAAAACAAAATGGGATTTTTTAAACAGGTTTGCTACTGTCACTTATTTGCATTGATTTGACAAAATAAATTGAATGATTGTGGTCTACGTTTTACTCACCAAAGTGTCCAATGTATCATTACTAAAATGATGATGTTCTGTAAGCTCTTCTTAAATCTTGAAATGAATGGGAACTCAAAGATGAGAAATCTTTGCATGTCATTCTTATCTTCTGATGCAAGTGACTGTGTACATCTCTTTAGTGTGTGGATGGAGGGAGATGAGTAGTTGAATCTGTGACAAGAAAATAAGCTCACTTTAGACTCTCTTGATGCATGCTTGGTGATCAGTTTCAAATTTATTTCGGCTTGAATTGTTAGATCACATCATTATCATTACAACGTGTACATCATCATTGGGAACAGTCAGGGTCTCACAAGTTGAATTTTATCTTAAACTTCTTGTATTTGAGGAAATACAATAGATAAATGCTCTCTGATAAGTCTGGATGTCAGATGATAATGAAACTATTTCCAAAAGATCTTCAGATTACTCCATGATGTTAGATATAAAAGAAGACTTGATAGAAGTGGTTCTGCATTTTTACTTTCGTCTTTGTTTAGAATCAAACTTTATTTTGCCACATGTATATCTCAGTATTATGACTAACAACTGTTTAGTGATACAAATTTGAGAATGATTTATGCAGACTATAAAAAAAAATAATGTTGTTGTTTTTTTTAGAACAACAATAAATATGCACAAATCAGTATCAGGAGTAATATTTTCCCACATTTGATGACAAAATATCAGAACTTTGGTGTGACACTTTTTTTAATATACCACTTGAAACACTTGAAATAAAACTCCTCAAGTTAATAGAGCTGTTGTTTACATTGTGTGGTTTTATTCAAACACTTAAAATATGTTGTTTTTCAAGCTTTATGTGTACAAGAGAATGTTCATTCATTGTCAGTGGAAGAGAGGAAATCAAACATCATCAGTACCATCATCAGCTTGTGCTTTGCTCTATATCACTGATGATTATTGCCTCCACATGTTTTAATCCTTCATCACTGTTAGTGTTTTGGTTGTGCTTTGAATAAGGTAAAATAAGATGAAATAATACTTTGTTGTTCACATAGGCATAACTTTCTCTTTTAGCTATAGTACCTGTGGTGACTGCCTCAAATTTGAGAGAGCTACAAAGAGTTCCTTTTTCATATTTAAGTGTATCATTGCAGAAAAGAAAAAGGACCTTATGACTCTGCAAGATCTCAGTAATGGTCGTGTTGTTGGGTTTGTTTAAAAAACATTAATTTTATTATTGAAATGGGAATGAATACATGTATTTACATCACGTTTCATTTTTTTATCTTCAAAAGAAATTCGAATGATTGAAAATCTCCATTACAGCAAAAAAATAAATGTATAAATGTTAACTAATTTCACTCATGATTTATAGCAAATATTTTCTGACACTTTGATAAATTCTTTGCAGTCGAGCCCGCTTAAATCGACTTTGCCGGGACCAGCCTAATGGGTTTGAGTTACGAGAGTTTGTCTTCCATTCTTTTTTTTTTTTTTTTTTAAATAAGGGAATGACTTCTTGAGTGACTTAAGGGGCCTGCCGCCTTTTCCACATGTTACCAATTTTTTAATATCGTCGTCTGTGTATTTGAGAAATGCCATACTTTTCAGGAATCGCCTTTTGGACATTGCACCTCCGTCTAATTCCTGCAGTATTTCATTTTCAACTCAATGGAAAGAGTCGTCTTCTTTCTCTTTGACAAGTTAGAGAAAGCCATTACGTAGATCTAGATCTAGACTATAAAATAAAGATAGACAACCGCAGGCGAAAGAGCGAGTACGATGTAGAAACTGGCGAGACCTACATGTATAACTATTGTGCTAGAACTAAGTAGACAGTGATTGTAACAACACAGGCGCAACGCCCTTGTAGGGTTGGTTACACAAGAAGTATCATAATACTGTAGCTTAGTACTGTACACGCACATGTTTGACAGTGTCTGCCTAGTGTACTGTAAGGCTCAGTGAGGATACTTACTTATCGATCGATCGCTCTGGCACGGCATCTCTGCTCCTCATACATTGCCTTTCTCCTCCTCGTCCCCCCCCCCCCCACACACACACACACACAACACATAGGCCCACTTAAACGCTGCGGCGCAGGGTACATTTACAATATGTGTATGTGAATTAATTACCTAATCCTTCTCGCCCCACCCATGACACTATCTCCTTTGTTTTCTTTGGATGGGAACCACGTGCAGAGAACAAAAGCTGATTTTTATCTTTTGTGGGGGCCCTGACCAGTTCGATTTAAACGAAACTCACGGTGATGGCTTCAAATTATGCGAGACGCATGTAATGGGCACAAAGAGGAAAAAAATTAAGTGTTTCGTTTTTATTCGATTTATCAGAAATTCAGATTATCAGAGTTCGGTTTGTGTGGACTCAACAGTATTTATGAAACATAATGAATCATACGTTAACGCTGGAATTCTTTATGTAAATGAATAAGTGTAAAATTTCTGTGACATTCTACAACACAAATATTAAAATGTGGTTATGAACATGTATAATTGTCCTGAAGCAATGGACCAATAACTTTATGACCACAGGAAACAGTGAGAAATGGCAGAAAGAATTCTATCTCAGTCTTCTTTCTTTCATTTTGGTACTTCAAAGGCTTCCAGGGATGATGCCACTGTCAAGCCTGGGATGTTGATATATTGAGTCCATCTGACAGAGTAAGACATTCCTAATTGTTGCAATGATTAAAAAAATTTGCATTGCAATATTCCCATCCCTTTGCTGAGAGTAACACACATTATGTCTCACCTCTAACACCCACATGCCAGGACACAAACCTTCTAAACATAATCTTTTTTCCTCTTTAAAACTGTCCACATGACCTCAGTTAGTCTTTCATTAAGGTGGCAGTTTTCACAGAGAAGAATAAAGAGTCTCTTATTAGTGGGTTTTCACAGAGAAGAATAAGGAGTCTCTTATTGGTGGAAAATAACTCCTCCAAAAAGATTTGAAGCAATCTGTTCCCTTCATTATCAAAAGGTCTATCTTTTGAATGGCAGATTTCTTCAGAGATACATTGATATTTAACCGGGTGTCTTTCAAAGGTCATCTTACCTTACTGTGCGAATTAAATTAAAAAAAAATTTTCTATCCTGTCATGAATAAAAACTGAAAGAGTGCAACTGATATCAAGATTGATCGTTAGAACCCACAACTGATATTGAAAGTGAAATCCATTTCAGTAAAATGTGAATGTTCCCATGCAGTGTCATGATTCCATTGTGGTATATATTGATACATGAAATGGAATTAATCATTTTGAGGATACTTTGTAATTTAAATGCTTTCCTTTGCTTTTCATATGTTTTTAAACAAGGGCTAGCACAGGTCAACAACGTAACTTTGTTAATGCTTTTAATCTTCTTCTTAGACATGCAGTGAAACTACTATTTCAAGGTTTAACTTTACAAGTTTTCAGTTGTTTAAGTCATCAAAAGTATTTTTTGTTTCCATTGTCAACCAAATATTATGGTATCTTATACATGTATTAAGAAATAAAGGATCAGTACCGGTAGTTTAAAATACATGTACATTAAGAAGTTAGATCATCAAAAACATACACATGTACAGACATTTTATTCCTTTCCATGATGCATGTGGTGCAAAAGGGAGCCATCATGAAGAATCAATAACAGATCATGAACAATCAATAACAAATGGAAAGAATATACAGAACATTAAACACCTTTGTAAATATTTTTAAATATTTGTGAGAAAATAAATGTCTGTTTCACATTTTAATTCACAGGCTGGAATGTTTGCTAACAATGTAAATAATAGAACATGTAATATGTGTATTTATTTTGATATGCATATTGCATTTCAATCTGAAACAAGTTTTATTTGTATACAGAGGTTATAGAAGTAGAAGGGTATAAACATGTCTAAATAATGTACCATCTGATGATCATTTGCTTTCAATTTACTTTTATATGCTTCTCTTTCTCACTGCAGGCTTTTCTCTGAATACTGAAAGCTGCTTTTAAGGAGAATAGTAACATGCTTAAAATGGACATCCCGTACTATTCTGCCATACACTTACACTGTCATAGTTCATGTATGACAACGTAAGTATTATGATGAGAAGTAATCCTTTACATTCTCAAGCCAATGCAATAAATCAGTGCTTCTGACCTCTGTGGAGTCAAAAGTTAATGTCAACATATCCTCTGAATTATTCGAAGAAAGGCCATATTTCCACTGACAAAGTTGATCTCGTGAAAGGACATAAATGTTGCATGACAGGGTGAAATTGATCTGAGTCAGTCTCATATATACAGAGCTAATAGAGTCAATGAAAAGGAAAATAAGATTACTTCACTTTAATGAAAAGATGAGTTCATTACCTCTGCTTTGATGTTCTTACTCAAAGCTTACTGCTGTTAGCCAAGGTTCCTCCTAGACTTATCCAATTCATTTCACTTGGTTGCATGATAAATGATCCTCATCAGTATGTTCAAGATAACTATTTTATCTTATCACTTGGCATAAGATTTAGTATCAAAACAGATGAAGCATGAATATTTGAAAAGGCAATCTCTGAAACACAGATATTTTTCAAATTTCATTCAAAAAATCAGCACACAGATGATGAGATATGTTGCATCATTGTTAACAAGCTTATATTTCAAGGTAATAAATGGCACATGAGACATGAACAAAGATTATAATGTTAAAACTGGCAAAGGGTGCACCACGGAATCCTTGGTTACTGCTGGCTGGAATAGCATGTTGATATTGTTGCCTGCTCGTTGCAGAATTGTTCATTTCTCTAAACAAATGCTCTGATACTGTATAAGCAGAATAATCTATCACAAATCATGTTGTTTATTTGAAATTTGATACCAATCAGATCTTGCTGAGGACAACAGTAATGTACACAATCATGTATACATGCAGTATACAGTTACAATGATGAGTTACAATCTACTAAAATCAGCAAAGCTAGTAAGAACTTTGATAAACTTTATTTGTTTGTAAATAATAGTTAACATTTCAAAATACTTTTCTCTATAAATCGTGAGAGAATGTGTAAGACTTGTAAATAATTGAGCATTGTTATCTTACTTTTGATCCCTGGATACATTTGTTAACATATTTACAATTCATAACAGTTAATTGGATGAATTACTTTTAATTCAAAGCTGTGTCAGACATCATCCACCACAGATATTTATAAGGTCTCTCATACTCCAAAATTTTTCATATCCTAATTCTAGGAATTATTCTGTTACATGTATTTGGGAATGTTATTTTTCAAGGTTGATAACATTTATTTGCAATACAAACTGAGAGAAAAGTCTAGATATATTTAAAATGCATAAAATGTATGTTCTGTGAAGTGAAAGAAATTTAGTATGCATAAAATTTCTGTTTGTGGTGACAATAATGTTTTCTAATGTAAAGAAATGAAGACATTTTTTACAAGCCTATGTCCTGCAGCGTTCTGGCAGCTGACTGAATGAAAAATGTTGTGATGTATATTTGTTTCTTGAGGCGATCCCATTGGTCCAGTCCATGATTGATGTTGAACATAGTGTCACTGATACCAGGGAAGAAGGTATCAGTGTATGAATCAAAGTTGCTGTTTGCAAAGACAACATGTCTGAAATCAGAAATGTTAGAAATTCAGATCTCTTTGTCAAATGCAAATCTGTCCAAATCTTAAAAGATGTCATCAACAGTAAGACAAAACAAGTGGGGAAGAACAACAATGGGGAAGAACAACAATGACCAAAAGTGGGGAAGAACAACAATGACAAAAAAAAAAAATGAAATTCCATACTTTGTTACAATAAGTCATTCATTTACTTGTAATGATGACATAGGGGCAACAGCCTGGAATTCTCTCATACACTGGATTACATTATTCCAGCCACTGTTCATTAATTCAAAACTGATATACATGTATTAAATCTACAATAGTTAAACTGTTTCCTTCTCTCATGGAAAAAATAATATATGAGCATAGTTAAATCTATGAAGAGGTTAATATCATATTATTGTAAATGTTCAACCTAGAATCATTTGACCAGTTCGTAAAGGAGTTACTGCAAAAATAGATGAAAGAAATGAAATGATTCTCCAGCTCACACTTTCATATGAATCCTGTCTTTCTTGTGGCACATCATGTCTTCTATGACTAAATTCTCAAATTTAAAGCTGAAACAAAGTTCCAAACGTAATCATTGCAGAAAAACTTTCTTGATATTTTTAGAGATGCCTTTAAGGCAAGGTTCATGGGTTAATGGAAATAATGTAGTAAGTATTAAATTTGATTACTGTAGTTCATCAAAACAAACTTATGTTGAAAAAAAAATATTGCTAATGAGTTGTGAAATGCTCCATGCCTTGCTGTAATAGATAAAGAGTTCTCTTTTACTTCAAACTCTTGTTTAGCAGTCGCTACTATAATACAATACTTACTTATATTCTGGCCTGTCTGGTAGTCCTTCAGGATTAATGAATGCTCGCTCCAACTGCATCATTTTGTCATTGTACATTCTCAGTCTGTATGGCCTGTAATCAGAAAATACACAATTATATCTTTTGTGTCCTTGAAAGTGGTATTTATAATGATTAATATTGTCCAACTTTCTAATGATATTTTCAAAGCTGAGGCACTGATAAAGCTTCATAATGAGTGATACTAGTTGAGTTTGCCAACACTTTTCCAGGAAATGTACTCTTCTTAACTCATATTAAGAATTGAAAGTCGTATGACGGGTCCACCGGTATGCTGGAAACAGTGAATCTACCTGCATTGATGATGACCATCAAAATTTGTCCTATTTGACCTGAACATATTGTTAAATGTTGTCTCTAATTACCTTTTCTCTAGATCTTGCTCTGAGGCCAATAACTTTTCAAACTGTTGAGTTGCTGTAGTGAAGTTACTAACAGCTGAGAGTAATGCATCTGAGGAAAAGCAACAATAATATATGTATACCCATAGGATAAAAACTTCAAGGCAATGGTTTTATTGGAGACTGAGTACAGAATGATTCTGTACATTAATTCAATATGCAGTTTGGTTTAGGGAAACTGCATTTTTACTTTACACCATGCTATTGACATTCAGCAGCTCTATTACCTCTCTTACTTTTGTACAATTACTTTAATAATGCTAATATTTCACATGTAGTGCAAACAGTTAATTAATGTCATATTCATTATGTTTTTTGCCAATGTATTATGTCATATCAATTTTTTAACAAAAATGTTAAAGATGGCAATATTTTGTTAATAGCGAAACAAATATGCAAGCAATGTAAGCTTACCAACATTGATATTGTTCTTTTCCCACTCTTTTCCATACGTGCTTATCAAATCATTGATAAACTGATTGACTGCTGTGGAATATTGTGTCACTTTCAGTGGAAGCACTGAAGTTTCTGCAAGGTAACTGATGATGAAATATATCAAGATACCATAATTGCTTGCTCTGTGTGCAGTTAATGATGATTTTCACTTTTTACTTTTAAATGGCTGAGTACTTTTAAAATCCCAAATTACACCAGATTTAGTACAATTTCAAGCACAAGCAATATAATAATCACACATTCTAACTTTAATATAGAATGTCTCTAAAAGAGTTAGGAGTGAGCTGTCATCTAAAAATACAATCATTTAAACTATAATCAGACTAGGAGTAGATAATGAAAGAATAGAAAGATTAAATCTTAAAGTCTCAGAATTCAGTTTTTATTTTCCATGACACAAGCACACTCATACACTCAGCGCCCATACAAAAACAACAAAGATCAGATATACTTACTTGGCCAGAATAGCCCAAAACTGTGTCATTGTCTTAGCATACACATAACCAGGATCTGCTAATTTGTCATAGTAATAGAAGTTATCATATCTTGAGTGGTAAAGAGGGTAATCAGTGATGGGATATTTCTCCTGAAATAATATGAAAACCAGCAGGATGTATTTCAGTTATGTACATGAAACTGCTCTCTGTTTCTAAACAACCAAGAAACTTGTTATCTTTCAGCACATCAAAGGCCATTTATCATAAACCATTAAAATAACAGTTATTGCTCTCCATTTTGCTTGTTTTTAAATCTTGTTGTAGAAAATGTGTTAGATAAGTGGAAACAAAACTTATGTATGTATCTGATGTAGATAGATTAGAAATTCATTTATCTCATAAATACATTCATTCTAGAAAAGAGATTTCAATTAAAATTATAACAAGAAAATCTACCATCTCTCAATCTCACAAACCTCATCATATGTAAATCTAAGATCTGCACAAGGCACTCCTGCTGTGGTGTAGAATGCCATATGATCACTTCCTCCTCCCAATGAATAGCTCACTCTGAAATATATAATATCACTGAATAAACATTCCTAAGAACATTTTCTTTTTTAAAGAAATTTATTCAGATAGATCAACCATTTTGTCAGTATTCGTAATGATCGCCAAGATGACTTTAATCTGAATCACCTCTTTTCAGAAATTTTTAACCTCTTTATTACCAACAACAGTACAAGGTATGTCCATAAAGTGGCCTCTCGTGGAAAATCTACATGATACATACACGGTCAACTTGCCACCAACCACTTCCTTTTTCTCTTCGAAGTAATGTCCTGACCATTGACCAGCATTTTGCATCTATATGCTGAATCTTTTGACAGACACTACAGGCTGCGTATTGGCAGATGGTCTAGTAATGAGAACCGATATCATGTGTATAATTGCTTGTACATGTAGTAATTAGTTACATTGAATAACAGTGGATGTTTTTAATTGCCAGTGAGATACAGTGTACACCACTTTTATTGACATGATTTACTAAGTCCGGATTTTTTTCTCTTTTTTGTTAGTAAATAGATTCCTCTATATCGACATCCTCTCCTTTTGATTTCTCTTATATCAACATGTCAATCAAACTCGCTGGCCTTATTTTTTGTGCACATAAAATCTCCTTGTCCCTCCTTGCTGGCTCAAACTAGAAGTAAGAAGAGGAGAGAGCGTCCCCTTTGTGTGTCATGCTGGGTACTCAGGGAAGGAGAGGAGTAGTGGGCACAATAGACCTACACAAAACCCCATATGGCCCGGTGGCTCCGCTGGAGGCACTACCGTGGTTTTGTGCAGGTAGAGGGTTAACAGTAACAAAGCATGGGAGATTGACTGTATCACTGATGCCTGGCACAAAACTACAAAACTGGCACAGCAGTGAAGCGGTTAATGTTTCTCGCTTACTCCTCTTTTATCAAACAAAAACAAATCACCTGAAACATAAGCTTCCTTATCCACATCTTCACCTCACACTTCGCTTTCACTAATTTTCAATCAGCACAGCTTGTTACACATAACATATAATAATTTTCAAATTCTTTCAGCTCTCAGTATTTTGAACATATATACCAAGGAGAACAAAACTTTCGTCACCGTAAATCCTTGATAGTGAAATAATTTCAGATACTTTAAGATGGATCTGAGTTTAGCCAGATTTAAAGAGCACAGTGATTCAAATTATTGCTTATGAAAAGATCAGTGTATTAGCTTATATTTTCTTACCTTGGTTCCTCATCATTATCTGTTTTGCTACCATCAACTGGCCTTGCTAACCACAAATCATATAGTGTTTTATATTGATCAACTGGACTTGGAACCTGAAATGAGAATTACCATTTATGGTGAAGAAAACATGCTTCCACTGAAAAACAGTTCCAAGCAATTAAAATAACATAGCACTCACAATACCTGAAGGCATAAAATCTTCTATTCTGATAGCAAGTGAGGTTATTTATGAAAAAAAAAAAAAAAAACAGATCACAGTAAGAAGAAAAGAGTGCATATTAGTTTGATTCACATGACAAGAATAAGTAGATTTCTTTTAATTAATAGCAATATTTTGCGACAAGGCAAAATATAATACTTCTTTTCACATACCAGTTTGGCAGCTGAGTACAGAGCATCCTGTAACAAAGGACTGATAGCTGCCTTCAGGCTGAAGTTTCCTCTAACAGCCATGTCAACATTCAGGTAAGCAACAGCTCTCTCATAAATTACTTTAAAGTTATCCTGCAAAGTAAAATAATAGTAAATAGCTATCTCAGTCAGTTTAGACATCAATTTCATGAATGAAAAGCAGACATATTTGTCTGAAGAAATATTTTTTACATTTGTTTGATTCCAACTGTTTTGTTAAATCTATGAAATTCCCAAAGCATATCTCATGTCTTTCTCATATTTACTGATGTTAGGTGTGGTATCTTTTACTGAACTACACTGCCAGTGTCACTGCCAATCCCTTTGTATATCTAAAATTTTAATAGATAGAAAGCATTCTAAACTAACTTGCAACTATAGGGAATTAACTAAAAAATTAATAATTCATAGAAAGTTCAAGAAATGAGTAAACTGTCTGTGGAAAGTAAAACACATCTATTTGGAAACTATAGACAAGCAGACATATTAACATGCAGGATTCATATACCTCAACCCATTCTGTTGATCCAATGAGTCCATACTCTTCAGCATCCCAACTGCAAAATATTAATGTTCTTCTGGGACGGTAACCTGTAACAAGAAAACATGTCCTATTCTATTTGACACTGTGAAAGAATTTTCCTTCCTATAACATTAACAGAATTGTCAAAATATTTTTTTTCAGGCCCTCCATATATCTTATTAAAACTGTTTTTTGCGTTAGACTTTCCAGATTTCTCAAAAAGTACCTGTAAGAAATCTGTACATTTCACAGGCACTTCATTTCCCAGTGGATATTAATATTAACATGTATCTGGTTGAGTAAATATTGCTCATATAGATCTACATATTAAAACATTGAAGAATATGTTTTGTTTAACTCCTGATCACTGAAATTTCAAATTGTTCCCATCATGAAATTGTAAAATTACCATAACAGTTTAAGATATTAAGTTAACTCTTTGACTACAGGTGGTTTTCCCTGTTTTGACAGGGCCATTTCAATGATTGTATTTTTAATTTCAAACATTTGGTTCCCTTTTATATGAAACAGATAATATTTCATACCACTCGAAAGAGAACTGGATGTGATGTAGAATACAAATCTATAAACAAAAAAGTTTGAAAAAAAAAATGGATATTTTTTTAAACATGAATGAAGAGAGGCAGGAAAACAAACCAAGCTGATATACCGGCTTGTGGGAGGCTTCCTGTGCCAAGGTTGAGCCAGTTAAATACTTGTGTTCACATTAACAATGATTATGGTTCAGATACAGATAAAATCTTTAGACATTTGAGATCAGAACATTAGTTCTTCTGCAAACTTTATGAGTAGGGCCCTACTATTCAATCATCTTGGAAATAATTGACAGCAAACCTAATTTAGTCAACTGTCCAAAAAGATCCACTACATGTGATAATGCAGCCCCTCCTATCTGTGGGTCAGTGGCTCCATAAACCCAGGCATCATGGTGGTTGCCCAACAAAATATACCTGTCTGTTGAGAAAAAAGTAAACCACCATCAACTTTCTGAAGGTTCTACATCATCATCTGAGTCATTTTATATTCTGCTTCTTCTTAATATCAAGAATTTTTTATTAAAACAGTAAGAGTACTACATGTATAAACATGATCACAAAACTTCTTCACCTCTTAATAAAATGAATAATTCGATATGAGGCGTGACACAATGAAATCCGGCTCTCATCAAATTTTGAGCATACTGACTTCTTGATGTCACTGTGAAGATTTTTCACTCCCCTTTCTGGGTGAAAAAATGTTTGATCTATCTTAACTAGAAGTTGAGATACGGGTAAAATCAAAGATGATGTGGATGACCTGATGCTGCAGCTCAATTTAGTAAAAAAATGGCCAATCATTTTTGTTTATCCTTATTAATCTTTATAAGGCCATGCCACTAAATTGCAATTTTGAGGCTTTTACCCAATCTATTTCAGCACATTTAACTGTACAGTGTATTTTCAGATTGTTATACTAGGGTTCTGTGAAGAAAAAAAAAATTATGTTAAAAATTCATTTACTGTTGAAAAACATGATTTCTTTGGTTGCCTCAGTTTGACAAGTGCCTGATTTCATCAAGTCGTGTCTCATTTGTGGAAAAGTGCCAAATACAAATTTTTAGAGAGAAGATAATGCTTGTTCAACTTTCTCACTGGGAACCATGCCTGAGTTATGACTGGAACAATGTCTGGGAAATTTCTGGTTAAGGATTAAAATGTTCTTACATGTCCAATCAGGCCTCTGCACCTAAAATATTTCAGCTAGATACAGAACATTTTATAATCAGTCGTAGGTGTTTTATTTTACACCCGATTCTACCATCTTTGAATGATATGACATAATACCAAGTATGAGACATTTATTTCTTAATGTCAGGTTACGATGTAAAGATTAAAGAGTTTTTTCCAATAAGATAAGAGAAAATCAAATGTCTTTGCTGAAAATTACTCACAAATAACAAAAAGTCAAGGATTTCTTTATCACAATAACAATGATGGTATTGATTTTCATTGAATGTAACATTAAATTGCCACAGAACTGTATCAAAATCAAAACACTTGCATATTAATAAGAATAATAATAACATAAACAACATACTGAATAATTCATTAAGAACAAAAATCAGTTTTTATCTGCATGGATTGCTGATGTAGATGTATGCAACTCAATATTTCTTTATTTTAATCTGAAATTATCAGAAATGGTTTTGAATTTCATTTCAGATGATTAGATCAGAGCACTTGATTGAATTTGATTTCTGTATAGATCCTGTATAGCCAAATAAAATACATTTTACTTACCAGGCTCTTCTCTTCCCTCCAAGATGCCAATCACATTGTGAGCTGGGCGGATCTTTAATTCGTTGTTTACAGTTACTTTCACTTCCCTAAGTAGAAAAAAATCCTAAGCAATTATGATACTGGTGGCTCTCTAACTGCAATTTATGTCAAACTAAATACTGAGATATCTACACAATATCCAGGGGGTGCAAAACTAGGTAGGGAATATGTATACATCAATATCGCAATATGTAACTCATAAAAATTATTATTAGCATATTAAATTGATTGGCATTTTTTATATTTTCAACGACATTAATCACAATAATACAATTTGTCCTAACAAATAATAATAAATGCAATGAAGATTCTACATGTTTTCTTTTTCCACAACTGTATAACTGTATTATTTAAAACAAAAGTAACAGAAATAAACAACTGATTGTTCACTTCCCTTTGATATGATTATTTCAAGCAATTAATTGTTTCATAACAAAATCAGTAAATGTAATGCCTGATCTGGGATAGTAAGTGAATTTCATTGTAACATGAACCAGTAACAATGTAAGCATGCACACATTATATTATATATAGTAAACAGTTTAGACAAAGGCTTACAGGTCTGATCCATTTTCATAGCCAGGTCCTATCCTATACTCTATAGGCAGTGAACCATGCCAAGAGGATGGGGCGACTGATCCACTCATATTACTGAGAACAAACAGTGGAAAAACAAAAAAAGTTATGGGGCGACTGATCCACTCATATTACTGAGAACAAACAGTGGAGAAAAAAAAAAGTTGCCGGAGAAAAAAGAAATGAGAGGCAGAGAGAAAAGAAGTTAAAATACATAATTTCTGTTTAGACTACAGCTCTAATCTGTATTAAAGTAAACTTTTTTGTGCTCTGTTGGTACATATTATATGTGTAATTGTACTCTAAAATTCTTAAACAGTTGGAGTTTGGAGCAATTATTAAAATAACAACAGGCTATAAGTAGAAATGGCAATATCAATATAAAAAATTTATTTATCAAGTTATACCTATAAGGTGAGTTACTGTAAAAATAATTTAGTGTTCCTAAACTTAGTTGAAATACACAAGTACAGATGGTGTAGCCTTCTACCTTAAAATCTGTAAAGCATCTCCATAACTGACAGGTTGACAAGGAATCTTTGGTAATGGCCTCCTTAATTTGCTACTGATGAATGCATAATCTGGAAAGCAGTTAAATGTTTAAAGCTTACATCAATGAATTTAGTTATTATTAGCTAAACAGTGTATCTGGTGAAGATCTGGTCAAACCAAAACTAATTTTGGGAAAATATGAATGAAAATCCTGTAATGAACTGTGATGACAAAAATACCTGCATTCTGTAAATGCTAGTAATACACCAAATATTATGACACTGAAATAAATTTATATGTTCTTACTACTGTCAGAGAATTTCCCATAATATAGTCATTTTCAACATCAGCACATCTATAATGACTTTCAGGGTTGGGTAGTATTGGTAGCTCAGTTAAATCTAAACATAAATTAAGAATGCTTATGAGAAGAATAACATGAATTCTTAAAATCAAGTGACGATATTTCTTATGCAACAAGGAACTTTCAAGATGTTTTGCTGCTTTTTATCAAGAATAACCATGTACATCACTAGCAACTGAAGGAAAAAAGTGAGGGCTTAATTCTGTAGGACCATTTAATAAATGGTAGAAACATAAATTCCAACTAATGAATAAATCGTGTGAATTACCAGTTGAAGGGTAAACTGGTGTGTTTGGATCTCCTGAAAACCTATATACATTTCCCCTCTGAACACCTGTATCTGGCATCCACCATGATTCTGGATATGGTTTTTCTCGATCTCCTTCATTGGCAGCGGTGTTTACATCTGCTGGGTCAGAATAGAGGACCATAGCACTGGCATTGTGCTGTTCTGCATTGTACATCTGTTTGATTTAAGAAATTTTAAAAATTAAATGGACTAGGCCAAACCAAAACACATTAACTTTTTTCATTCCAATAGCTGTTCACTTGTTTTCAAACTCTCAGACCCCATGCCAGCACTTTGTGGCCACAGACAATATAAATCTCAGTGACAGTGGCTTCCAGTATCTGGATCAACAAAGCAATAGCAAAAGAAGGAATACACAGTGACTATAATAGCGGGAAGTTAAATTACAGGATATTACCATGATGTCTTTTGTCATACATAGATATACTGATTGGGTATTTGGCACTTTGAAGAAAATCTTATTTTTTTTATATGATTAGAAAAAGATAACTGCTTTTTGAATAAAGTTGGAATAAAATTGCACTTCTGAAAAACAGGTTTTAAGTCTCATGAATCCAGTCACAAATTCTAATAAGTTTATGGGATCAATAAGATATATCAAAAGGCTGAGTCTATTTATATGACTGACTAGTCTCTTGACGTGTATAAAAGGTGTGAAGAGAAAGTAAGATTAAGCTTCATTAAGGGAGGGGGGAGTGCTGGGGCTGATGGGCTAGGTATCTGTCTCTTGGTGAAAAACTTACGTTGTAGGGTCGGCTCCTGCTGGAGGATGGCAAAGATAAGAACCCGCATTTTTTTTTTTTTTGTTCAGTGACTTAACGACCCTAGGACTTGTAAGGTGAGGAAGCCTAACATTTAGCCTTTTTGGATAAGATACGTTACCCACGATAAAGAATCTTGGAGTCTCATTTACCATGTGAGCACATGCCTGCTAATAATAATGTGGTGTGGTGTACCTGTGTAAGTGTGTGTATGTGTGTGTGCACAAGAATATGCGTAGCTGTATGTGAGAAAAAATTACGTTCTCTGTCTATTTCAATATATAATTCATGGTTAGTTTACCATACATGACTTTTTTTTCCACATTTTTTTTTTTTCACTTTGAGGGTTAGGCAAACTTAACTCAGTGTCTCTACTGTAGAGTTGTGAGCAATTTGTGCAGTAAGCTGTGTATCAGGGGGTAGTCTGGGCCATTTGGCTTTTAAAATGTATGTATTTATGAAACTAAAATGAATGAATAAAAGCAAAGTTAGTCTGCGGCATTAGACTAAGATGTCTTGCTCACTCTGTCTCAGATCAATGTTTTTGCATGTCGGTATGACTAGTGTAAGAGAAAAAGAAAGAGGGAGA
This sequence comes from Peronia verruculata, assembly GCA_038406235.1. Classification (NCBI taxonomy): domain Eukaryota; kingdom Metazoa; phylum Mollusca; class Gastropoda; order Systellommatophora; family Onchidiidae; genus Peronia; species Peronia verruculata. The sequence goes on along the minus strand of JBCAUA010419262.1, from coordinate 6,987 downwards.
ATGTGTGTATGAGTGTCTGTGTTGTGTGTGGGTGAAATGCATTATCCCTACCTGCTGCTGAAAACAAAAAAGAAATAAAACTCATAGATTCTTGAAATGAGACATGTTTCGCCTTGAGAAGGAGATTCACGATTCAGTTCTTCATGCGTCAAGTCCAACGGAAAAGTCAAGAGCACTGTACCACGTGCCGGCAAACAATAAAAATCCTCTCCCCATTTTAATGTACACCTAACACCATGTTTACCTGAAGTAAATAATCTGAAGTTAAAATACATCATGACTGCTCGCATCACGCAGGGCAGTCAGCTTATCCAATAATGTAAATGTTCAAGATAGATCCAAATGCTTAAATAGCAAAAAGAGCACAGTTTGGGCTTTTTAGGAGACAAATTAGTTAAAGAGACACTATTATATCAAAAAACATGCTCACTCACCTTATTTGCTCTGAATATTTTACCATAACGAACTATCACAATTTTTCCAGAGAGATCCATACTTAAATTCTTTGTTAGATACTCAAAATCTTCAAATCGGCCATAATTTGCATACACCAAATCACCCTGTAAAACAAAATATTAAATTATAATGACAATCATTATCATATCTTTCCCGTCTTTTCAGGACACAATCTATAAGCAAAAGACTTTCTCTCATTCTGCTTTCACCACTGAAAAATTCTTCTTTAGATTGAAGACATTTGTAATGTTATCACAAATTAATAGGGTATCAGCCCATTTATCTAACCACTCAATGAGCAATGACAACTATGTTGTAACCACTCATTTCGCATTGTTTGGATCAAGACAATTTCATTTCAAACATCATTTTACAACTATGATTTTAAAAGACCAATATCAAATTAAGATATCTATTGTCTTAATGTATCAATACAATTGGATCATTCTTGTTTAACAACTTGAAATTTTTCATGACTTAGAAATGTCACGAGTCCAATGGGTTTGCACTCTCTCTTGTGATCTGCAAGAAATCGTTCCATTTAATTTGACTTTGCCTTCATTCTTTGATTATCTCTATATGAAAAAACAAAAAAACAAAAATAAAAAAAATCAAATCCTTGTCTAGAAATTTACCATTACACTTCCAGCTGGAGAAAATCCATTGAAATTCATCACACTGCTTTCATTTTCTTCAGGCCTCAGATCAGGTTCGTATGATAATGATGTGAATATAGCTTTGCCTGAAGTCTTGTTAATAAGCTCAACCTTGAAGATTAAAAGAAAAAAAAAAAACAGATGCCAGATACATAATTTGTAACAATCACCTATCTCTTCTTTATTCTTATATAACAAAACAAGTAACATGAGGACCCATCAAGTGTACGTAGACACATGAATTAATGTTATAAGCCCTCTGATGGTTTTAAAATGGGCTTATTGTTGTAACAAAAATTTACAGAAAGAAAAGTGCCTGTTACTGGGATCATAACTTCATGTGTTCTTCGTGTTGCAGTCCATCTATCCCATAAAAAATACTGCAACTTTATTTCTTCACAATACATAAAATTATAATTTCCTTCGTTTTTTAATTGTTTGTGTCCAATTTGATACTGTTAAGTACAACAAATTCCAACTCAGTAATTTATATGAAAAGTTAAGTTTAAACAAAAATCAAATACATTGACGAAATATTTGAAAAATAATGAAGTTGTCTTATTTATCTGCAAGCTATTGAGTAAGGGCCTCACAAGACATCTGTGATTCGCAGAAGATTCACTTTGATGTCAGTTATCATCTGACCCAAGTTAGATCAAGTATAAAATGATAAGTGACATAATTGTTATGAATGATAGCTGTATTTGATATATTCTTGAATCATCTTTTATAACTGGAGTACAGGATGATATTGTATAGTTATCACACCATCTATAGCTGAAACTCATGATGACATTGCACAATTAATCATACTTTTCCTAACTGAAACCCATGTTGATGCTGCATAATTATTATACTTCTTGTTACTGAAGCCCATGAAAATGTCGTATAATATTCATACTTTCTATTACTGAGAACCTTGATAGTATTGCATAATTATCATACCATCTGGAACTGACACCAATGATTGCATTATCAACCCAATGTTGCCAATATTTATGCAGTTCTGACACACTGATGACTGATTATTATTTAAATAACTATAAATCTGGAAAAACAATTATAAATGCTTTCATTCTTATGTAAATGTTATGAACAATCTTGGGTAGCGGAAATGAAACTCAGTATTAACTAGAGTTATGACTCAAAATATTATATTCTATAAATCTAACCGGTTCTTGCAGGCTGAAGAAAAACATTTGTCTGCTGATACCTTGTTGGGCTCAGCCTGATTTGGAAGTGACAGCAGGATATTGTAAGATGTGATATGGACCCTGTCCAGTCCACTACCTGACCAGAGGGACTGTGTGGTTTGTGCCAGGTCAGAGGCTCCATCTGTTCCTGCAAGGCGTGGCTGGGCTGAGAATTCTCTGAAAATTAAAACAGATTATCACAGATTATCATGCATGCATTATATATAGCAATTACTTTGATCATTACAGATATCTTATTAGTAATTACATTTGATGGCAAACATTGACTATTCTAATTTGATTTTTGAGAGAAAATCGAGTACATGTAATAGATAATGACAAGATTAACAAGCTATCTTAGAAATAATAATAATTTAATAGTCATAACAAAAACTTTCATGTTTAAAGGGTCAATCTGCAAACATGGAATGCCACAGCCAGCTGAGGTATAAAACCTGAGTGGCTCAATGGGTATGGCGTCTGCTTACGGAGTGGCCGGGATCGACTCGCGTGTTCTGCATCAGGGGATGACAGGACACGAAGGTCGAAAACCCGCATATTTTTCAGTGACTAAACGGTCCCTGGCTTCCTATGGGTAGGGAAGCCCGATGTCTAGCCTTCTTGGATAAGGGCAAATATATTTCGGAGGTCCCGTGTGTACGTTACTCACGTTAAAGAACCCTTGGTAGTTGAAAATTGATGTAAGAGTAAGCCTGAGTGCCGCTGTGAGGGCAAAATTTCCAAATTCCAAATTTCTACCCACAAATTTCTCAGCAAAAATTGACAATTTCTAAAAGCCGAGATAATCCCATCTCTTAGGATTGAAAGGCTTGAGAAAAACACAAAGGACAAAAAACAATATCATGGCAATTCCTGAAAAATGCCGGCATTTTGCACTACAGAAAACAGTCGCTTATACATATGAATTAATGTTAAATATGGGTAAGCTCATTTTTATTAAATCTTAAGATTTTTTTTTATTTTAAATGCTTGAAGAAAAAAAAAAAAAAAGGAGAAAAAATATATTGTTGGGGGCTTGACTGCTGGCAGGAAAATATATAACTGTCGTGAAATGGATAGCTATAAATACTGTGTCCAGATAAACAGTTTAATTTTCAAACATGGAATTTTTTAAATTTATCTATGCTCTTTCAAAATTTTATTTATTTATTTTGTAATTTTTGTAATGCTTGTTCCTAGGCCATTCCTCTTCCGTCGATCATTTTACGTTGTGATATATCTATAAAACGACAATCAAGACCATGAGCTTGACTTTGTTCACGATGGTACACCTTGAATACATTTCATAGCATACTAGATCGCCTGTTATACTTACTTCAGTTTGCTTTGTAAGAAGTTTTCATTCACATGCTGGATAATGTACTCTGGTGGGTTTAACCTGAAATGAATATCGGTACATTCGAGTACATAAACATGAGGGGGTAAATATACATCACCTGTGATTTGATAATATTTCTAACTGTTTTATGGGGGGGGGGGGAATTTAACAAAACTGAAGTCTCCTATTTGTCTACATTGTAATGCTCTGTTCTATAACACTAATAACAGGTCCTGTTGAAAAAGACATAATGCCAAGATTTTATAAGTTTACATTTAATAAATGACCACAAGTAGGTTATTTTATATTTTTGTATGAACTCATCGTAAAATGGTGTAGAAGTGTGGTCCGCTTCACGTTCTGTACCCGTCCTCCAACCACATGGAGGCGGTCATTTCGCTCGCTTGTAATAGTTAGTGTTCTTACGTGTGAGGTGGTGGTTCTGGATCGTGAGGAGTCCCGCCCTTGTGACTGAAATAGCCAATCAGAATGCCCACCAAGAAAAACAATCCGCCAATCACTCCGGCTCCTATCACAAATTTTTTGCTGCCTCTCTTTCTTTTGACCAATAGCTCTTCAGCGTTCATGGACTCGATGGAATCAAATCTGCAGAGAGTAATGCATTATTCTATTGATGGGCATAGTCCAGTTGGCTAGATACGTGAGCTGGAGCTTTGACTTTCTCTTCTACTATATTTACATAGTGTGATTGTTCATTATTTTTGGCAGCTTTGACACTAGACTATAGGCCTAATGAATGTACATAAATGAGTCTGCCATGTAAATAAGTGAAGAGCTGGGGGAGGGGGGGGGGCGGAATAAACATCCACGGATAAACAACAACAGTGTGATGCTTTTAGCCTGTATACAAGTAAGCATACCGGTGTGAAGTTGTACAATGGTTTCTGAACAAGCTCGTAATGCCGCTAAAATCTGAATATCTCCAGTCGATTGGCAATTGCTGTAACAAGAATCAACAGTTTGCATCAATGACTGATTAACATCAACATAAAAAAAAGTGGATACCAATTTACTTGCGTGTCGGAAAGGGGAGGGGGGGAAAACATAATACCCCCCCCCCCGCGAGGAAGAGAAGCTCACATTGTCATTAAGACCCACACAGGGTAAGCCAACCTATCACCGTGGGTGCTGTACAGTAGGCTATGCCTAGTGGCCTATTGCACAAGGTTGTTGATTTCTAGGTCTCCCCCCCCCCCCCCATCCTTCTCCCATCCCCCCTTTATCATTTCAACCATCTCGGTCGTTCATGCGACAGAGGACTGATCAAAAGCGTCAAATACAAACTACATGTAAATGCCCTCCCCATCCCCATGGGGCAAAGGCATGAGGCTGCTGAATGGCACAGGATGCCACGGTAAGCGTTTCTCCGTCCTGTGTGTAATCTTTTAAAGATGTTGTAATGATGATTGGGGATAGGTAGGGGAGAAAGACAAATGAAGAAAAAATCTGACTTTCTCAGTTTATGACACAATTATAATTTTGAAATGGATATCAGTTGTGACTGAAATAACAAGAGGTTTTTCATGATGCGATATGAGCTTGCACGGAAAAAAGTGCAAATCATAAATCGGGCCAGGGTGGGCGAGAAATAGACAATAGTCATGTCTCAAGAATGCAGTGCACCTGCGTTATTTGCAACGTTGCAATGAGCGTTCACTTTGAGCTATTACTCGTGAACGGACCTAAACAATCAATTATTATACTATCCACTACGTGTGCATCGGATTTTTAAACCCCTGCATAATGTACTGAGAAGTAGCACCTACTCTCACAACCCTCAGTGCCACAAAAAGACGAACAAAGTGCAAAATGAAATGAAAATTTTAATACATCTACTCCACAGTCAGAGATGTCGCTGCCTAAAGACAAATGAATTTGTTGGTCTGTTTGAAGTGAGGTGAGCTTTTCCCATTGAAATAAGGCGAGCATTTCCCATTTTTACACGGTACCATGCCCAGCCTGGCACGGGCCTGAGGTGGTAATATGCTATCATACAGACCGCGATTGGGTCAGTTAGTGTTCGCCGTCCTTTATTTCCTGCCCAATCTTGATGGTCATAGTACGATAGGCCCTTATTTGTAAAAAGGTGGCCGAGGGCTTAGGCTCACGTACTTTGACAAAACACCCGTTTCACAGCAGTTTAATTATTTACGGTATCCCCCTGTTCATAAACAGCATTCGACAATATAGAAGACAACATGTTATATTTTGCATCTTTTCATTCTCTAAAAACTGCATTTCGTTAGGCCCTATCGATGTGTTGGAGCTAAATCTCGATTTTCACGAAATTGAAGTTATCAGGAAAAGGACGTTTTCTCGTTAGACCTGCTAGATATCCAGCAGCCTCCGTACGGTACGTATTAGAGTGCAGTGTTCTTGGGAGGACATTGTCAAGGCAGCGGAAGTCGTCAATAGGCCTAATATCTGGACCACAAATGATTGAGGGGCATGAATTCCATTTTGACAGAATTTAGCGTCCACGTGGAAAACGATAACTTTTGATACCACTGGAAATGTAAACGGTTGGGATATCAGAATAGTTTATTACGTTGTGCAATTGTAATTCTGTTTCGTGTCTTAATGTGACACGATATGTCTCTACGGACATAGATCCACTCCCTCCCCCCCCCCGTTTATAAACAGGTTATCTGCTCCCACCTGCAGGCGGTGTTAGCCCGCCATCTGTGGGTGTCTCCCATGGAGTGACATCCTCGACATTCCAGGGGCGACATCTCTTCTCTCTCTCTCCTTGCTCCTGTCTTCTGTCCTGCTTTCTTTCCTCTCTTCTTCTTGGCGTGTCAACATATCTTGCCGTGTTTGACACAGTATAGCCGCAAACGTGCTGATGTGTCGCTAAACCCCAACACAAAACAAACATAGATCTACATTTATGTGAAAATACAAGAAATGGAGGGTGAGAGTGCGAGGAGAAGCATTTAGCTCGTTTACAAATATTTCCTCAACAGCGGAGCTAAGATGTGGAATACGGGCAGACCAATAAACAGACAGGGGTGGGTTCAGACCCACGGGTGGACAGTCAGACATGCGGACAGAAAGATAGAGACTCAAACTGCCAAACAGAAAAACAAAACAGACATATGGCTGGACAGTCGGGTGGATAAACATAATTATGTTATAAATAGACCAAGGGTAGGGCACAAGTAAACAAATGGACGAACAGACACAGGAAAGGACAAGGACAAACGGATTGACAGATAGAAAACAGACAAGAGGCAGAAGACAGCTTGGCAGATAGATAGATAGATAGATAGATAGATAGATAGATAGATAGATAGATAGATAGATAGATAGATAGATAGAT
>JBCAUA010419151.1:0-17904 GCA_038406235.1 Peronia verruculata | reverse complement strand
GAGGGAGAGAAAGAGAAAGAGAGAGAGAGACAGAGATAGAATGTCCTCTCTACTCTAAAGTCCAAGAGAGAAAATTAAATTGGTCGGCCAGCCAAAGGGACACAAACAAAGTTTAATAGGGCACCCTATATAAAATAATGCTCATTACGACGTTATGAACAACTAACCGACCAAGCGACGTCAAGATGTTCCTAAAAGTTTAGGAAAAATTCAGTTGACCACCTGCCCGAGGAACTCTTTAAGATGGTTCACTCAAGTACCATAAATGAGAAGTCACAAAGGGATACAGAGAGAGAGAGAGAGAGGGGGGGGGGTGTAAGCGGAGAGATAAGAACAAAGAAGTGGGGAGTTGACAGAGCCGTACAGAGATGAGCAGGTTCACGACTTCTCCTGGACTGTGGCAGGTGACCGCCAGATCTGAAAGTGGTCGCCGGTAAAGACCCCCCGCCCCGGCAGATCGATAATCGTAAATTTACAAGCCTTTTCCTTGAGGAGAGCGCGCGGTCTGATAAAGCAGTGCCACTTGCTGGGCTGTGATTTAATGGGAATTAAAGAACAAGATGACTGGGCACGCATACACACAGCGGGTTCAACCCTTCTTCCCCCCCTTCTGACTAATAACGTGTTGTGGGGTCAGAGTTCATACTGAGGCCAATCCACGAGTCTCTCTCAGATTTTGTTCACCTTTCTCAGGTTCCCGCCTGAAACGGCCTCCACTCCTATTTTCATTTCAAAAAACAGAAATGAATACCGACACCAACAACAAGAACACACGGGGTAAGGGCCGCCATATCTATACCCAACTTTCAACAGCCTTTCTTGAACATGTGATTTTTCAATTGATATTTCGGTGAGGGAAGAAACTTTTTTCGCAAGTTGTGGAAAATCATCTATACCCGGTACAGCAACATATATCACCGGGACAATTACTTTCGTATATGCAATTTTCTCCGACATACTGCATCAATGATAGTCGATTTTCTGACACTGCAGTCAATGAACCGATGCCAACCTTAATCGATAAAAGCACGAAAAAGTGCCACTTTGAAGATATCCAATTCACAATTTTTTGTTCATCACTGAAATCTGGACGGTATGTGTCTGAGGCCAACGCGTCCTACGGAATATTTAACGGAGACGACCAAAGAAAAGAAAAAAAAAAGGAAGCCACTGCCCAACTGTTATAAAACCGGCTGACAAAATAGCAACAACAGTGATCGATATCAAAGCAAAGGAAAAAGGACAAGAAAGAAGGGCAATAGATAGCAGGTCAAATAACTGTTTATAAATAATATGAAAAAAATAATTAAATAAAAGGTATTTCTGTATTATTATTATTATTTTTTTTTTTTACAAAAAAAATGGATTGGATGATATCAATTATCTGTTGGGCTACAGGGAACAGCAAGGAGCTGCAGATCTTTTCTAGATACTTAAATAAAACTCCCAGTCTAAAATAATGATCTCTCTGTCTTTTGTGTTATACCAACATACAACATGCAGTGAGTATCTGGTTCTTCTTACGTGCCGGATATAAACACTTCTGAGGCTATCAGTGTGGCATGGTTTAGCCCCAACCACTGGCATCGAAAGCCCAACCTCCTGCATAGCATTTTTTGCATCAGCATTTAATCATATAAGTTTCAATATTTTTGTACATTTACTTAATATTTCTATTAAGCAATTACTCTGACCCCTTCTCCCTCTTTGCACATATTTTTTTTTTTTCCAAATTATTATTTTTTTTTTACCCCAAGTATAAAGTGGCTTCATAAGAGAATGTGACTATAATGATCCAATAGGTGCACTTCAAATATATGTATTATGTTTAACAAGGGTGGGGACGACTCCCCCCAAAAAATCCTGAGGATTGCATGCAGAGCGCTTCGGCATCACAACAGAAGCCCACTGTGAAAGCTAGTACGTTTATAAGTAGCTATATGTTATTAGGATGAATACAGGCCAATTTGTTTAAAGGATAAATATAAGCCTATTGTTTATAAATACATGTAGCTATACACTATAATAAATTAAACTTTCTACACATATCTCATTTTTATAGTTTGACCTAAAAGAGAACCTCAGGATTTTTCACCCCCAGCTCAGGATTTTTCTTTGCCTGTGACAAAGAAAATCCGGAATTCCAGATAAATCCGGAGAATTCCTTCCCTTGATATTAACAAAATTATATTGATATACTTCTGAGGAATTGGATACCCGGTACCATTTTCAAAAAAAAAAAAAAAAAAGAAAATGAATAGGTAAACAACTTCAACTGAAAATACTGATAGGAAAAATCTCCTACTGGCAAAGCCACACTAAATGAACAATACCAAGATTTAGTTAAAAAAAAAAAAAAAGCCTGAACAATCTCTCCAAAAAATGCCGAGACAAAAGATTAGTAAAGAAAAGCTGGTATTGAAGGAAAACTCTAACAATGAAATGAAACTAACACTGAATCCTGAACTAGTTACAGTCTATTATCAAAACATTAACACAAATTCATACAATTCAAATCAAGCAAAACCGAATGAAACTACATCCTTATATTAAAAAAAAAAAAAAGAAAAAAGTTTCAAACTGCAAACCCAGCAAATACAAAAAAAAAAAAAATGTATATAAGAATCTCTTGATAAAAGGCTATAAAAATTGCAGCGCACTGGATGTATAAAAATAAGCGGCCCCAAATACAAGCAAGAAATTCTGAGCGGCAAATGGGATTGTGAGGAAAGCAGCACTGTTTGACAACAATCAACGCAGCCCTCGGCTAACTTGTTCATAAAGCAAAATCTCTGTTGTAAAATCAAAGCCAAAAAAAGGACGAATATTTGGAAGCCAATCTGAAGCAGTTTTTTATATTTGCTTTTACATACTCTCTATCCACTGTGTGACATTGTTATCGAGCATGCGGTTATCAACAGTCAGGAGGACCCCACTGTGAGGCCTAGATCTGATTGGCTGTCGCTGCTGATTAGTATCCTTGACCCTGGAGCGGCCCTGACCCCTGGTGGGGCTGGAAGGACCAAAAGGTCGGTCTAACTGGAGATCCAAGGGGCCATCTGTGTAAAATGGGTGTGGTTATTGGGTTATGAGTTACGGTTCTGTTCTCTTTATGATGATGAGCTAATGAGGATTATTTTTGACCAGCCTATTACTTCCCCCTGCCAGAATGCCAGACACACGATGTACCGAACATGCTCAAGAAAGATGGTGGTGGTAGTAATGGGGGATCATTTTTTTTTTCTTGTCACTTAAAAGACTGATCACCAAAAAAAAGAAGAAATTACACAAAGAAAAAAGCAGTTCCTAGATCCTGTGCACCGTGCGATATTCTTTTGGAATGGTTCATGATGTATATTTTCTATTTAGGGCAAAAGACAATCTTTTCTGTCTTAAATTCTTTACACAGCTTTTTGCACACTCTTTTGTGTGTGGCTAGGGGAAGTAGGCTAACAGAGTTGTTCAATCAAAAACAGTCAAATAACATTTGTTTCATGATGTGTGTCAAGCGGTGTGTGGTTACAGGGTTATGAGTTTCCGTTCAAACAATGATGATCAACACACAGGAACATCTTTATCCCTGTCCTTATCTCTGGTTAAAGGGTCACTACAGACTGTTTGATAACATCATAAGGTCATTCTCTTTATAAGTTTGACAAATCTGTTGTATACATTGGAGATCATTTACACAAAACCACAACTTATTCCAAACATTTCAAAATTTTAAAACACACAATCATACACACACACAAAAAAAAGATAAACATAGACTGCTCATTTCCCTATGTCAAGAGACAGAATTAGCTGAAAAAAAAAAAAAAGGTAAATGATACTTGATGGACAAAAAAAAATTTTAAAATATGCGACATTATAATTATGTCAAAATTTCAAATGTAATAAATTTGATTCACAGATTTCTATCTTAGTGACAATTTAAAAAAATAAGTGTTTTTAAACAGGAAAAAAAAAAAGAAACTGAAACACACAGGTTCAGCTGTATTTTTCATGAGGAAATAAGTCCATATCATTTTAATTGCTGTTTAAAATTCACTGATTTTAGCTGGATTGTTCATTATTAAATATTCAGGAGGTGAGGAATTAACACAGGTTTCTATTTCCCTTGTAAGTACCAATGAATCTGAATACCAATTGCAATGAATGTCATTGACTAGCGACTAGTTATCCAAACTGACAACTGAATACCTTGGCAAAACCAAAACGACCCAAGAACCAAACAACTACATTCAAGCCAAAACTCACTAGAGGTGGGGGGAATTTCACAGAACACATACGACCTGTTTATCAATAGTAAATAATCCAAACTACTACAGTATTTCTGGTATTACAACATTTAAAGCTCTCAGATACTTGGAAGAGGGTATCAGGATATGCCACTATGTTCTGTTCTACTTTACTCTGATACTCTGATCTTTTTATAATGCAGCTGAACTATTTCTCCACTTATTCAAACAGCTTTCCATGATATAAAAGATTCACTACATCACTTTATTTTAAAACATAATGTTAATCAATAACAATAATAATTCATGTTTTAAAGAAAAATGTTTTTATTATAATAATATTATAATTTCAGTTTTAACGAGATCCTAGAACTAAATCGCAAGCTTCTGGATCCAAGTGTTTCCTGGGAAAAGGCATTTGTGAGAGGACACTTTTGATAGCAGCCACCCCACATGCACAATGAGGTTCCTAATGATGGACAAAAAAGGCTGCTAAATTATTTTTTTAAACATTCGTGTCACAGGAGAGATGACAGATGATAGTGAAGATGTAACAACAAAATCCCACAGCTACAAGACTATTGGCACCACAGTACTCCACTACTCCATGTGTAAGTATCACTATGTGTCACACTTTCACTATACATGTAACACCCTTGTTGGCACCTTCTCCTTACCCAAAGACAAAACAGTGTCTATATGTCCCCAACAATCCACAAGGCTTCAACATTTACCTTTGCCTCAACTAACATGTCAACAAAATCTCTGACACTGCAGTATTTACTTAGTGATCTGACATAATGATGTTCATGCATTGCAATATTATCTACTTAAGCTGCCCATCCATGCCCCCCAAAAAAATAACACCAGCATCCGCAAATTGAAGAACTGGATATGTCTTTACATAATGATACTAACCTAATCTGTTATGATCCCAGCAAGTCTGACAAAGGGGCAAACTGCACACTGCCCACCTTTTATTTCCCCTACAATTTTTTTTTTTTCATGGGACAAAAAAACAACAATAACGTCCTTGCACAGGAGTGGTTGTTGCCTTTCTATAATTATATCTATATAATAAGAGCGATCAGGGGGCGTGGCACTTATCTTATAGTCCAATAAAGTCGAACTCGGCAGGCATTTAAAATTTTTAAAAAATTACACATGTGGGCAACTGATACCCAGCTTGTTATAGGCTACTCTTTATTTTGATTGAATTTACACAGTTGTTTTCACATTTTTTTAATGCCGAACTATCACTTATTTTGTCTGCCATGTATGTGTGTGTGTAAATAATACTCAATTGACTGTAATTTGTGTTCACTCACGATTCGCAAGCAGGCCACTGAGGTGTTTACATCACTTAGGCATAATGGCTTGAGTAATCAAAACCAAATGAGACGCAACTTGATGAAATCAGGCACTCGTCCAATTTTGAGCTTACGGAGTTATTGGTATCACTATGAAGGTTATTCATTTCCCCTTCTTTATGTGAAAAGATTTTCTATCTACCTTAAGTAGAAATTGAGATATTAGCAATCAAAGATGGTGGGGGTGACCTGTTGCTGCATCTAAGTGAGAAAATGGCAGATGCTTTTTGTTAATCCGTATCAATCCTTATTAGGCCATGCCACTATATTACAATTTTGGGGCTTTAACTCAATCTGTTTTTAGCAAACTAAACTCTGAAATGCATTTCTAGATTGATATAGAAGGGCTCTGTGAAGAAAAAAAAAAATGTGTTAAAAATCCATTCCCTGTCAAAACATGTGATTTCTCCGGTTGGCTCAGTTTGACAAGAGCCTGATTTCATCATGTTGCGTCTCAAATTATATCATAATAGGCAAAAACAAGCTGTTTGACTCAATCACTTTTTGACTCCTCTAAGGGCTGGAGCAACTTTTAAAACAGTGATGGTACGTCCTAAGTCAGAATTGAATTTCCAAAACCGTACTATGGAATCATTTGATCTGTAAGAGAGATTTGTGCTCTCAAGTTATTTCCTTAAATAAAACACAACAAGCTTAAAGCTTTCAATCTTTTGAAACTGTATGTAAATGTGTATTAGACTGTATCACTCTGAACTTTTGAGGGTTATATTCAGAACTCTTGTGTTGCAAAATGTCATATATTCCTCGTTGTGAATGTTAGAGTTGCCAGACATAGCAAAAATTGGTCCCTGGCTTGAAGTTGTCAAATGCGCATGTTAATCAGTTTAATCAGTTAATCATAGATTCATTTTAATCAGTTATGCATATATCTAGTGTGTCATAATTGCCATTGGCAGTAGCACATTTGGGATTGCATTGATGGTGGACATGACGAAAGGTCATCATTCTTGTATTGTTCTCTTAATCACCTGCAGCCTGTGGTAAAAGCACATCTAGTGATATGAATAAAATGTTTGAAATTTAAATGCTCGTATATGTCTGATATGCACTGAGCTTTCATGACTGGATCGCCTTTCATTATCGGGATATAAATTGAGATAAGTTTTTGTATGTGGGGTCTTGGTGCACCATTAAAACCCTGTGCTTGCCAAGACTCAGAATTTCACCTGTATTAATGAATATCGTTCGAAATTCATCAACAGATTCAAATCTTAATAACAAAAACAGTCACCAACAATATTGGCAAGTGATATTTATTGCTTTCATATTGACCTTTTAAGAAATCATGTATTAAAAATGTACAGCTTCATGTTTTCAAATATCCATGGCAAATAGCAAAAAATGACTAGTGTTTTACTGTTCATGGTCATATATTTGTTTTTTTTTTTCTCATCCTCCCAATACCCTCCCTCCCCTTCCGCTCCCACCTCCAACAGCTGGTCATCACTCCTATATTCTGGTTAGTGCAAGGCACTATCTTCACAGCCATCTTTGTGGTGGGCCACGACGCTGGCCATGGGTCATTCTCCAGCTCTGAATTAGTCAACAACATCTGTGGCAATCTGACCCACACCTTCCTTTTCTGCCCTTATTACATGTGGAAGGTAAGTTCTTGTTAATCACTGCTACACATGTTATGAATTATGTTTTCTCCCCTCACCAGTTTCAGTCTGCTCTTTCAGGGCTAGGATTCCATGGCTTAGATGCATTGCAATGACTGGCTGCTAAAGTGTAACTTTTTTTTTCACTTATTAGTCCTAACAAATGGGGTTGATCCTTTTCTTCGTTATTAATGATGCAGCAGTCATCTTATTTACCTAGTCATTGATATGTATTGCCCAGCCATTACCAACTTTGTTTGTCCAGTTATCTGGTCTACAAAGTTTACACTAGAGAATCAATGAATTTCCCCTTAGCTTCATCATCATAGGAAATTGAGATAAAGAAATACATTTGAATTCATGAGATGGTTTGACAAGGGCAATCATTTTAGGAAATCATCAACTCCCCCCCACCCCCCCCCCCTCATTCATACTGACATCATAGAAAATGCAGAAAACATGATCCAGCAGTAAGGATTTACTTGCTCATTGTCATGGTGTGTTTGCTAACTGAATAGTAAGGGATTTGCTAACTGAATAGTAAGGGATAAAGTACAGTCGAGTCCACCCAAACCGAACTCTGATAATGCGAATTTCTGATAATTCGAATAGAAACAGAACAATAGATTTGTTTTCCTCTTTGTGCCCCAAAGATAAAAATTGGCTTTTGTTCTCTCCACATGGTTCCCACCCAACGGGGAAAACAAAGGAGACAGCGTCGCAGATGGGGCGAGAGGGATCAGGCAATTAATTTGCATAAATGTACCGTGCATATGCCCCGCACGGGGGCTTCAAGTGGGCCATGTGTTTAGAGGAGCGATTGGGTTGGGGGGGGGGGGGGCAGTGTATGAGGAACAGGGATGCTGATCGATAATCAAGCATCCTCGGAGAGCCTTATAGGGTTAACATTATACAGGTAGACACGGTCAAACACGGCATGTACTGTAGGCCCTCCTATTACTATTACGATGCTTCGTGTGCAGACAGCCCGAGACGCTGCGCCTGGCGCCTGTGTTACAATCACTGCATAACTCTAGTCAGTATTTACATCATGTTCTCTCGCCTGCGGTTGACTTGCTTTATTTTATAGACTAGATCTGTGTGATGGCTTCCTTTAACCCATTGAAGAGAAAGAAGATGGCCTTTTCCTTTGAGTCGAAAATGAAAATGCTGCAGGAAATAGAAGTGCAATGTCCAAGAAGGCCATAGCTGAAAAGTATGGCATTCCCCCAAATAAACTCGACGATATTAAAACATCGGGAACATGTGAAGATAGCGGCAGCCTCCTGAACCTTATTTTTTTCCTCATAGGTAATTCAGGAGTTGTTTCCCTTGTCAAAAAAAAAATTTTTAAAATGGAAGACGAACTCTCATAAATCGAACCCATGAGGATGGTCCTGGCAAATTCGATTTAAGCTGACTCGGACTGTATAACTTTGATCTTTTAGTTAGTTACATGTATATATATGTCATGCAGTCAGATGAAAGGAGTTGATTATCAAAGACGGTATGTCTCGCGACCAGTAGTGCTGGGACCTGTTAGCAAATACAACACTGGATTTGTAACTCTCTCCAGAAAAGCAAATCAGACAAGCCAGTCAAACAAAACAGGCTTATGATTTGCAGCAAGCCTCAGTCTTGGTGAATCCCTGGGCCGCTCAGAGCATGCACGGGGCAGTGCTTGACAGTAGTGCCAGGACCCACAAATCACACAAGCCAGTCAAACAAAACAGGCTTGTGATTTGCAGCAAGCCTGCCGGTCTAGAATTTGTATCTGGCAGTCTTGGTGAATCGCTGGGCCGCTCAGCGCAATGCCTCGCGGGAGAGAGAGGTGACTAGCTGGGCGCTTCCAAGTTCCAACCTCTTAGTCAGAGTCTGGGCTAAGGCTTGATTTAAACAATGATTTGCTATAACTCATTGTTTTGATTAGTTTCTTGGCTGGCTTGGTCGGGTTGCTGCTTTGCGGGTGTTGTCACAGTTTAAGGCTTACTGCTTTGAACATGTTGTCACAGTTTGTTAAGCTCACTGCTTTGCGCGTGTTGTCAGAGTTTGTTAGGCTTACTGCTTTGCAGGTTTTGTCACAGTTTGAGTAGATTTGCTGCTTAGCATAGACGCACTTTCGCATCGCTTGAGTTAGGCTTAGTTGAATCTTGAATTAGGAAACTTTTGTAATTTTAATAACTGAAGTTTTTGTTTAGATTAACTGTACGCGTGTTTTGTTCTCTTTAAATATTACCTATCAGAACACTCATATAAATAATTATGTCCTTGATTAAAAAACAGTCTTTGTTGGAAACTGCCAACTTTAAAAACTGATCAGAAGACTGTTGTTTGTGATGTCTGTGAAAGAAAAAAAAAGAAAAAAGAAAAAGGGCGCACCTCCGTGCGAGACAACCGGGCGGTCTCGTCTGGTGCAGGAAGGGTGCGCCACTCTGTGCCACACGATTTGGAAAAGAGAGGGGGTGGCAAGGGCGGTCCTCTCTCTTGTCTCAACGTTTTGGGGCCACGGGACGATCCGTGGGTTGCGAACTGTGACGTCATGGCAAACACAAGCCATGTTTGCAAGACTCTCTGCCGAAGAGGCTTGGGTGTTACAAGACCCTATTTTTATTTTGTCAAGCACAAGCCAGCTCTAGCAACCAGGACAAATGATTCGGAAGTCGCACTGGGCAATAAGGCCGTTTTTGGTCATTTTTAACTATTTTCCAACTTAGATATTAAATTTTTTCTTTGTTTTCACAAAATGACAATTTAACCTTTTTTTAATCTGAAAAAATAAATATTTTGGTATCATGTTCAGAAGATGATAAAAAATTTGCTGTGACTTGAACTCACCCGGTGCAATTTCCAACTCATTTGCCCTGGCCACAAGACGTATTGTTGAGAAACTCTATTTTTACTTGCCATGAGTTCACAAAGTTAACTTTCAGTGTGAGTGTCATGCACTGAAGAATTGTAGCTAATCATTTCATTCCAGAATTGAGTTGTACTCATTTCGCCTTAACCAATACAGCTATCTTTGTACATGAAAAATGTGACATACTCATTTTACCTGATTGTATGACTTAGACTTTAGCTAGGCTGTAGAAATATGCACAACAAGTGTTATGCTGAAAGTAAATGTTTAAAGTGAAAGATGTACTGGATATTTGCCTGTCTTCATCAGCTGTCCCACCGCAAGCACCACAAGAACACAGGCAACATTGACAAGGACGAGGTGTTCTATCCTGTGAGGAAGAGCGAAGACATCAAAACGGGACTCCTGCCTGGCTTTGGCCTGGGCATTGGCTGGTTTGCTTACCTGGTCAAAGGTTACAAGCCCAGAGGGGTGAGTGAGGTTTTCATGACAAAGTTTGACTTACTACAGGGTGTCCATAAAAAAACACTCCTTATTTCAAACAGCCGTATAACATAACTTTATTATCTTATTCTTCCACATTTTGTCATTATGTTTGCATGATTTCATACTAATTTCATGGGATATAGACTGATTAGAATGTATCATTACATTTTCATATGGTACCTGGGTAGCGTTAGAGGCTTTTAGAGGAATGTGCCACTCTGATTGCTCACAAACTTCAAAGTGACAGTGTGAAGTTCTCCCCAGATTCTCTTCGGTAAATCTGGAGGGATCTGCTTCAGTGATTCAATTTTTCAGCTTATCCTGAGTCGTAGGAAATCAAATAAAATTTTGTTGCC
Organism: Peronia verruculata; assembly: GCA_038406235.1. NCBI lineage: Eukaryota > Metazoa > Mollusca > Gastropoda > Systellommatophora > Onchidiidae > Peronia > Peronia verruculata. The sequence continues at coordinate 6,972 of JBCAUA010419151.1, read as the reverse complement.
AGGGAATCTGTAGACATATTTATCAGCTTAGTTATGACAACTTCCTGAAATCAGGACATATTATGGTGGACACTATATTGTTTATTAATGGCATGCTGGTTGTGAAGAAAGTTAGTCATGTCATTCTGTCAGCATGACACATTACGTTTCTTTCAATGGACGAGTGTTTTTCTTCAGTGTTACTAGTTGTGATAATTCATTTCATTAATTACATTTGAAGTGAGGTAAGGAGTAGATTGGGAGGAACAAGGTGAAAAAGAGGGGATGGGAGGAAGGAGGAGAGAGGATGTTGATTATGTTGAATTGTTGAAAGATGTTGCATTGTGATCTCTATATTTGTAGGGAGGAGGATAAGAAATGGGAAAGGGAGGTGTTCATTATGTTGCTGTGACAAAAGTGTTGGATAATGATCTTCTCTAGTCAAATTTATATGAGCATGTCTAGGGTTCACAACAAGTTAGGCTCACACCAACAACTTATTCATAATGGAAGATGAGTATCTGAGTGTGCTTGTGTAGGAAGAGACGGTAGGAGGATATTAATCTGTTGAACCTTACCATCCAGTTTATCAGGCAGGATGACTCAATTTGAGTCCCCTATTGGCATCCTATGGGTACAACCTATCACCTCAAACGTACATGGACAGCAAGGGCCTTGGCCTGAGCTGTCACGATAAACCATGGAAGGTCCCCTCCCTAGCCACGACTCTGTCCTTCTCGTGGTGGTAACTGTCAAGGATTAGGGCTGATCTAGTGTCTGTCCCTGTCTGAGCTAACAAGGGCGGGTTGCCGGGCGGCCAGCAGTTCATTCTGGTCTGGTTCTCTTGGAAGGAATCGTGAGGTACCAGTATTGCAGTATCTCTGGGGTGATGGCTGCTACCTGGATGGGCAGGTTGCTGATGCTAACCCTCTCTGGCCTTGCCTGGTGCAGGAAGGGGGAGAGGACCCAGGCTCTGTTGGATTGGGGTGCCGATGCTTCGTGACGAAGTCCAGTGAACAGGGCACTCACGACCCTGAGAATTAGAAAAAGCCAAGTTCTACCCACAGCACTAGTGCACACAGTTGTTAGTTTCGAAAAGTAGATTCAGTCCTTGGAGTGTGTCCCCTAGATGCACCTAAGAGGAGGCAGTGCCCTTCCTAGTTTGTCCAAGCATTGCCCAAAGGTCCGGTTGAAATAAAATTTGAGTGTTGTCTGGCTGCGGCACCAGGAATAGGTCATGGAGCCCTTACGGCGGGGTCATGGTTGGAGATCACCGCCTCAAGCCAAAGTGTCAAGGGCTCGTCTGCTTGTCTTGATCTCATAGACCCATGATGCTTAGACTACAGAGAGATCGGAGGAGACTAAGACAGGTGTCAGTAGGTCTGGCTTGGTTTGCTGCCCTGCTAGTCCCCTGCACTGGGTGATAGGAGTCCGTTACCCCTGGCTCATTTATGAGGGACCGCGGTCTGCCCTCCCATGTTGCTTTTTTATCAAATATGGTGTTCCTTTGGTGAGTTTGCCCGCAAAAGTCTGGTATATTCCTTGAGTGGAAGCTTTGCGATCTATTCATCCCCCTGGATACTGCCGCTTGGATGATTTGACTCAACAACTCATTGTTGGCTTTGATAGTCCATGGTGACTTCGCCATGGCAGCTCGGAGATTGATAGGTTAGGTTACTGCACACTTACTCTGCATAGAGCTCACTTCCCATATATCTACGAACACGACAAGACAGGCTGCTAAGAGCTCACTGCTCGCAGTCCACCCTGGGATTAGAATCAGAGCACCTCAAACAAAAACCACTTGCTGCTAAAAACTATTCATACTGAGCTGAATGCAGATGGAGGCCGCATGAACTTTGTTTTACATGCGTAGAATAGGTTTAGTCAGTTTCCTAAAAGTTTCATTTGTCTAATTGTTTTATTTCTGAGTGTTACATTAACATAACGTGACACTAAAATATCTATACACTGTATATTGCTGTGGAGCATAGGGAGTAGGAAAAGGGCAGGGTGGAGAACCCAAGGTTCAATGACTTAATAGTATTATCAACAGAAGAATTTTGGATTGTACTTTTGACACACAGATAATCAGAATAGATCCAGGCACCAAAAGATTCAAGTATTGATAAATTTGCAAGAGAGAGCTGTGGCTTTATTTCCTTGATATATTGGTGTATCATAAATAGTAACAATTTTTATCTTCATTACTCTAGTTGTTCAGTCTTTTTAGTTCACAGCTTATTATTCTTGTTACAGGTCCACCACTTTAATCCTCTGGAACCGCTGTTTCGCCACCATGTGATGCACTGCATTATCTCCCTGGTATGTCTCATTCTATGGTGGATGTGCCTGGCCCGCTTTGTGGAGGCCTTTGGTTGGGGCGCTTTTGCCTACCACTATGTAGTGCCTGACTTTATCTTTGCTACCTACACTGTCATCATCACCTTCCTGCATCACCATGACGACGACATCCCCTGGTATAGTGATGCATTGTGGGACAATGTACGAGGACAGCTCTCATCCGTGGATCGTTCATATGGCTGGTGTCACTATATAATTCATAGGTGAGCTTCTTTATACTGTTTTATTACGTCTTTCAAGCCCCTGAGGGTGGTATCTCAAGTCGGGCTTCTTTATGCTTTATCTTTAAATATGTTTGTGAAACTTTGGAGCCATCACATAGTCTGTTTTTTCCATTTTCCAGTCTCTCACATAAGCTGTGAATAATCTTGCTATGCCTATATGAGATGCAACATGATAAAATCAGGCTCTCATCAAATTTTGAGTATATGGAGTTATTGGTATCAGTATAAAGATCATTCATTTTCTTTTCTGTAAATAAAAGTTTGTTTTTTTTCGACCTTAAGTAAAAGGTGAGATATTGGCAATTAAAGACGATGTGGATGACCGATTCTTGCAGTTGAATTTAGGGAGACAATGGAGGATAATTTTTGTTTAGCCTTATTAATCCTAGCAAGACAATGCCTCATAAATGCAATTTATTAGCTTTTACTCAATCTATTTCAGCAAATGTAACCCTGAAATGCAGTTTAGATTGATACACAAGGGTTTTGTGAAGAAAAAAAATGCATTATAAAGTCATTCACCATTGAAAAACACATGATTTCTCAGCTTGACTAGCACTTGATTTCATCGTGTTGTGTCTCATATAAATACGAGAAAAGGACAGAAGTTCCATCCTTCCCTCCCATGCCCATATCTAAAGGAAGATCATTTCTGAATTTGTAACTTTCTACAGCTCAGTGTAACAAATAGAACACAGGGTAAAGACAGACACAGTGAAAATGAATATTACTGAACTTGTCAGTAAAATGTGTAAATCATACATGTACTTACCCAGCATCCAGATTTTACCAATAACCAGTATTTTATTGATATAAACATGCCCTTTGATATTTAATGTTGCCTTAAGACACTTTCTAAAGCTGGTCCGGTTCTCAGAGGTTTAATCTCTCTCTTCTTCATTTTGATCTTAGCGTATCCTTCATTATATGTTGTGAAATTCCCAATTCTCATTTCATACAGACTGATCACTATCATCCATTAATGATGAATTTTTCCTGATCCTTAGTATGAATTGTCAGCTGTCATTTTTGTTCTAATTTTCTTTTTCAGCATTGGCACCCACCAGATACATCATCTTTTCCCCAAAATTCCACATTACAATTTGGAAGAGGCAACTGTGGCATTCAGAAAGGCCTTTCCCAAATTGGTCAACGTTCGACACGAACCTATTCTCCCTGCTTTTTGTCGGATGTTCCAGAAATATGCCAAACAGAGCGTCATTGCTGACAACGCTCCACTCCATCTGTACAAATGATGGCAGGTCATGTGTTAGGACAGTGTTGCATGTTTTCATTCAAACACCGAAGAAAGTACAAGGATATTAGATAACTCTCCTCTTGCAATCATGTGTACCTCAGTGTTGACTACCCATTTTTTTTTCTTTATGATTGCTTGTTTTTGACCATTTGCCAAATGTTATTTTGTTGCAGTCCTTCCATAATGGCCCAAGCCAGTTTAACTATTTTAAGAAAAATTTATACAATATCTGATTTCCACAAAGGAGCTTGCAGTGTACAGGGTTTCCATAAAGTTACTTTAAAGTTAGGTCAACAACAACTATGAAAAAGGCATACTATAAAACAGCTGTATGAAAAAAGCACACTCATTCCAAAATGAATCACAATATTGGCTCATGGCTTGCGACACAGTTCCCTGGCATAAGTTCAAAATATAGACCACATTAGCAATTTTTTAATTTGTGATGAGATGGAAGTAACCTCAGTTTCATTCATTTTCAATCACACCACGCAAGTTGACCGTAGGAAAGCGTCAACTGATCATGAAGAGATATTGTAAACCAGAGAACAAACATAGTGTCCGCTATCGCTAATTCACTAGCATCATAGCTTTGACTTGGGCAATGGTGGAATGGCTGTCACATTTTGTTCCTTCCGACTCTTCCTAAGAGGACTTTTGAATGTCTTTTCCGCAGCTGTTATTTATGAAGTCTTTATCCCCAGCATGAGCCTATAGCTGTAGACTAAACACAGAGAGTTTAACCAATGACAAACGTTGACAAAGTGTGCCTTGTATTGTATATTGGCCTATGAGAATGAACAGTTTGACTCATAAAAATGATTCAGATGATGAAAGTGCAAAGGTCTAGAATATTTAATGTTATTCTTTAATACAGATCTCCTGCATCATCCCCCTCCACGTTATGTACATCGTGATTCCATTTAAATGTTTATGTAGTGAATATATCCTGATTTTTAAATTGTATCTAACAAAAGAAAAGTTGGTGCCCATTGATCTCTTGAGGACTTTAACTGATAAGACGATCTCCATGTTGCAAGAAAACCACCAAACTTTGTTTGAACATTCAATAACCAATAGAAGGGGAGAACAAAAAGTGATTTAAAAGTTGCCTGTATAACAATGTATGCGCAAAAGAAGTGAACACCTGAGAATAAAGAGTTGGATCATTGTACAGAATTTGTACAATAACCTTCGAGCGAAAAGTGGATAAAATGAACTTGGTGAAAACATTTAAATTTGTGTGTGGGTTTTTTTTTTTTTAATGGTGATAGCAGGTATTATCATGGAAGGCATGAAGCTTTTATTGAAAACACATTTTCATCTGGGATAAGAAAAGAGGTCAACAAAAATCAAAGCATGGGGATGAGGTATATTACTTTTTTCATCGCAATCTCAGTCTGTGTTGGCATGATCTCTCCATGTCAGGGTGATCTAAATTATATGCTCTTTGTGAGGGTGTTTTTCTACACAAAGCATGGAATAGTGGATATTTTGCTTTGGAGATCTGATAAATGATGTTTGCTGTCTGTTGAAGTCCTGTGTGCATAAGTTCTGTAGGAGATAGTGGTTTTGGTTTGTGTTTGTGCTGAGATTTAAGGGCACATCAGCATGATTATGACTATATCCTGCCTAATACAGTTGAAAGTATTTACGAGTTAAAAGGTATGTTTTTAGGACATGTGCACAAATGGGATGATCAAAGATTGTAAGGGGAAACTCAAAAAAACTCATGTCCCATAGCCCTGCTTGTTCACAATTTTATATTCTCACAATGGTGTTTTGAAATCTTCAAATAGAGGCCATCCTGGTGCAAAGTTTGTAGCTTTGTATTACTGAAACGATCCTTTAGAGAGGGATGAGAATTGTGCCTCTAGAGCATCTCTGAAGTCCGCACAATCTAAAAATATGTGTACAACTGTCAGTTGGCAGTCACGGGCCACACATTGTTGGGGCGTTTCTCTTCTGAGAACAAATGAGTGAATAAGGTGCAAATTGGCCTTTTGTAGGCGATTGAGGACCACCTGGTCTCGTCTTTGATGCAGGGAAGACTTGGCCACGGTCGAAGGTCTGAATGGATAACAATGATGGTGGAAAGGACCAGTTCTTTGAACTACAAGCTTGTTTGTCCCAAGACACCAAGCCACAGCTGATTCCAGTCTGGAGACTTATATCCTATTGAATCAAATAAGATATGTAGCTGTTTTGTGATCTTGTTAAGCTCGCTGAGACTAACTAGTTGTTTGTTGTTGGTTTTTTAATTTTCAAATTCGTGTTTTTGTTTTTTTTAATTATCACATAACACTACAAATGCCAGTAGTGACAGAAGTAAAATTCAATCATTATATTGAGCAGACAAATTGAGTAATACTAATACTCTGACTTTTAGGTGCTGATCACTATAAGAAAAGCCGTGATTTAGGAAAATAAAAAAAAATTGCAAGTTTCAGACGGGAGCGGTCAACAGTTTATTTATTTTAAGTTTGGCAATACTTTTATATGACATTTCAGGAACTGCAAACGTCTTCTGTTTTATTTTTTATTGATATACCTTCTTATCAGTGAATTTAAATATAATGTTTCTGCTTGCAGTTTTGCAATATTATTATTATTATTACTCTTTTTTTGGTGCTCTCTAACCAAAAAAAAAATACTGAAATGTACACAAATCAATAATGTTGTGTATTAATGTATGTATTAATGTATGATGTCACTTTGTAGAACGAACAAAGACATTTTTTTCTTGCTCGGCTGAGAAAATAAGAACTACATGCCTATAATCAACCTCAGGCATTTCATGATAAGAACATCAGGCATGATAGATTGTTTTATATTCTCTGTGGTAAAATCTCACACAGGGATTTCTTTATATGTCTGAAAGTGGAATATACTGACATTGTGCAGTATTTTTAAATTTTTTTTTTGAAGACATTACAAATTGAACACAATAATAATAGGATAAAACCTGATGTTGTGTAGTTTATGCACATTTGTTTACTGTTGATATCAGTGAAAGCAGTGTTGTGTTTATACAGTGTTCAACAGTTCTTCTACTCATATTTGTATTCACTAATATTGCCAAATTCACTGTTTTAATGGAACAGTTTCATTGTGTTAATGAAGTGCAACAGTTGAAAAAGGCATTTT
>JBCAUA010419040.1:5845-17905 GCA_038406235.1 Peronia verruculata | reverse complement strand
GTTTGTTTTGAAAAGACTGGGTCTTGAACTCAGTGTTTTACCCCCCCCCCCCCCCCCCCCCAAAAAAAAAAAAGAAAAACGGAAACAGAGGGAAACAGTACGTGAGTTGTAATTTAGCCTGCTCATTGATTTCCTATAAACGGCTGGCAGTGCGGCGCCCTGCATTTGTTGACATTCCCAGAGGGAAGCCTTGATCTCAAATAATGAAAGGTAACTTTATTATCCGAGCCTTGCCTGAGAAGGAGCAACTTTGTGTGATTTATGATCTGTACGGCGAGTCGCTTTTCACAGTTTGTAGACAATCGTCCGTTCTTGCCTTGCTGATGTCGCGAGCTCAGTTCTTTGTTGCGGTATCTCCACTTTTCCCCAATTTGGAGTTATATACATATATGTCATATGAAAGAGGGACATACAATCTACCATATAATGTAACTATTTCACCGATCCCTTGCCCACACATGAAGATTTTGGAAATCATTTTGTCCTATCTCCTCTGTGGAAAAACAGTTGCTAAAGATAAAATATCAACTTTCTCAAAATGGGGAAAATGGAGATAGAGCATCATAGAACTGAGCTCACGATTTGTTCTCCCAGGGCTTCCAAGGGCTGCTTCCATTTCTAATCAGAATTTTGTTTACCAGAGGTTTTCTGCCGTTTATATAAATATATATATATTTTTTCAAATCTTACCAGGCTATGGTACGAAAGATAAAAGGTTATCGTATAAACTGGGTGATGCAGCTGCACTTGGATATGTTGATACAAGGGATTTTGTTGTTTGTTTTTTATCCGAGTGGTATTTATTTTAGATTTCCCAAATGCAAAGAGCAACGTCTTTGGTTTTCGTTCTGTGACAATAGGAGGCAGATATTTGATTTATAAAGTTTTATTTGTCTTATTGTCCAAGATAGGGAGGATTTACTACCATCTAGTATTGGTTTTCACATGAATAAAAGTTATTCAAATCCCAATGTATAAATTATCATCCATTCATCCTAAGGATGACGGAATAGCCTTTTCAACAAGTTTGAACGTAGGCTGTACAATGGATGCAACTGGTGTCTGTGTATGTTCTTGTAAAAGAGAGTAACTCGCGGACTTTCGGAGCTGAATCGTATCTTCTATTCTTGCTTTCTCATCTGTTAAATCTTTACATATATAAGACGAAAATAAGAACACTGTCAATTTCGATTTTGTTGACCTATCAGAACATCTATAATGGTTAAATATATCGTTATTCTTTAATATAAGGGACTTGACTGAAGTGGTTCTTTCTGAGTAATGTGTTTAACTTGGTTAGCTGTAAATGGAAATGTGTGTTATGTATTTGTTTTTTGTTTTTTTTTAGGAAAAACTAATTGTTTTATGCCAGAACTGATTTTGCATGACACAGTTGGATTTAGGCCAGGAATGCCCTCTGTTACTTTCATTGAGCTTAGGAGCGAGTGGTTTTGGTTAGTTTTGAGCGATAAATCTTCAGCTGTTCTGCAGAAGCTGCCTGCTCTTCCTGGCATGATCTGTAACACTGTATGCGACCACTTGCATGTTATTCACTCACTCTGAATGACTGTATGTATCACCTTTCAGGAACACAACACAAATATATGCAATAAATTCATAACTAATGCTTGTATAGAAAATGAATCATGGTAACGATCATTATGTATGTATGTCTATATGTACGGTATTCACACGTAGCTATATCTTTTCTCATTTTCTTTCTTTTTCTCATCCTGTTTCTCTGTTACGCACACGTACAGGAATTCTGATGTACATGATGGGGCCATGCGGTGATTATTATTATTTTTTTTTTTTACACTTTTTTTTAACAGTTGCATGTCGTTCAGTTCCTAATTTTAATACCTCATTATTCGGAAAGTACGATAGCCTTTAACCGTTTTGTATTCAAGTCCACAACTTGAATATTAACACAAGCTCCCTTTGGGTTCTCGTGTTGTTTGTTATTGTGGTATTTTTGTTTTCTATTCCTTGAATATTTGATGTACATTTATTGTTGTTTATCATTATTATTATTATTAAAATTGTTTATAGTCAGTATTCTTGTCCTTTTGATTTTTCTAACTATCTATATATAGATTATCTCCTGGAGCCGTTAATTAATTGACATAATGCATGTAGTACTTTTATAGTTTAAAGAGGTATTTACCACACAGAATGTGGCGCAATATGCAGTATATGTGTCGGGGCGTCTTTAAAGTAAAATTGAATCAAACTCAGTCAAACTAGAGTTTTCGCTTTATATTACTTGCTCTTTATCGATAATATTCACAGGGCTTTAAAAATGTGTCGAGGGTTTTTAACCACTTAATTTTTAATCATTTACAAGTACAATATGACGAAAGTTTAATTGGATCTTTTGTGGAAAAAAAATGATATTGAGACAAAGTATTCGGCCTCGTTCCAAGGAAATAAAAAATTGACATAGAAATAAAAAAATATAAATGAAAATATTGTAATAATTGTTCGCATTTGTGGTATACAAAATGTTTTGGAATAGGAACTGAAGTTTCACTTTTCTTTGCTGGCTATCCTTAATTTGCATGAAAAACTGAGGTGTTGGCGTTATATTCTGCATGTTTTCGTTTTCCTTCTATGACTGGTGAGAATGTCCTAGGTTCTATTCTTACTTTCTGATTGCGACGGCTTTGGTCTGTATTGTTATTGCATTTGTTTCCTTTTTGTGTAAGATCATTCATCTGTCAATGGTTAAAACTGAAAATAATTAATTGGGGCTCATCCAAGCAATTGTTCGAATGTTGCTGGCAAAATAATGTTAACATCTGGATCAAATGATTTGATTGCTCGTTAATGAGAAGAAAAATATTTAATATTTCAATTCTTCTGATGGGATTAAGGTGTCTCAGAATATATCACAATAAAACTTTAATTTCATAATCCGTTGAGTAATCAAGTCTAATTATTCTTGAAGAAAAAATGTTTTTACAGTATTATTATGGAAGAAAATGCTAATTCTAAATACTATTGTTTATACGCATTTGATTTATCATTGGCGTCAACAAGATAATAGCTAAGTTAATGATCTCGCTTAGTTTTGTGGTATGTTTATTTTATGTTGATAATTACATGTATGAGTCACACATCTTGCGTTGTTTTCGTCAACCTTTTAAAGTTAAATAACCAAGTTTTACTTTCCCGAACAATTTATAACAGTCACGAGAAACAAGTAGAATCTCTATTTCTATAACAAAACAAAAACAAAAAATATGAGAAATCCTTCGTGCCATTACGAGACAGTGACTACAGTTTTCTGTAGGAATATTCTGTGCTGCAAGCTTCATAATCTGGATTTTGGTGAACTAAACTTGAGATTATGTTTAATAATTTCATGTCGAAAAGTCTCGACATGAATGAACCTGTGTGGACATGTGCCTATTTTATTCCACGATCACCTGAAATTTAATTATACATCACCAGCTTCATTGTACAAAACTGGTTTGTGGCCTCAAAACACGCTTAAACAGCTGCTTAAATCGGTCGTATTGTCATTAAACACTTGGCTTTTCCACTGCTAAATCTTAACTGCAAAATTCAATATGATGAAGTTGAAGGAGCGTTAACTTGTGTAAAGTGGCCAATTGCTCTAACAATCGCGGGAGCTTTTGCTCGCCTGAAATGTCACACATGAGAATTTTCTTCCATCGATTTGATCCACAGTGGGAGATCGTTGGAACCATCCCTTTTAGTTTCCTTTGCCTGACACAAGAGGTGTTGAACACAGCAGTGTAACGATGGAAGACATTACTTTACTTTTCAAACTTCCTGTGATTCGAAAGAATGATCATTAAAAAATGTGATAAATTATTACAAAAAAAAAAATAAAAATAAATTTTTAAAATTTAGAAAATTCGTTTGCACCATGCACTTTTCGGAATTTTTTATGGTATGCGTTCCAAGCAAAGAATGCCCACGTAACGTTATTTCTTCTTTATACAGCTTATAAAATGCCCTTTGAGTCCGGCAAAAGGAAGTAATAGGGCTGGTAACTTTCTGTTAATATTTATTTCAGAAACCGCAATAGATTGTCTTTTAAATATTAATTATTATATATTTGGGAGTCACTTGCAACAAGTGGGTGGAATCTTGCAAAGAGAGAGAGAGAGAGAGAGACAGAGATGATAAAAGCATAGATATTCATAGTTTAGCAATGGGAGATCGTTGTGATCAGTCCTATTACTTCCCTTTACCAGACAAAAGAGGGATTGAACAAGCAGTGTAAAGAGGAAAAACAAATCACTTTTGCGTCCTTTGCTTGACACATACATCATGAAAAATTCCACAGAAATTGTGATGTAAATAAAATGTTTTCTTCTTATTGTTATAAGTTTATCAATTTTTTTTTTCGGCGATAAGTCTTCTAAATAACATGAAGTAAAGATTTACTTGCTTACTCAACGCCGCTTTTGTCTGGCAAAGGGAAGTAATAGGGCTGGTGAAAATGATCTCCCCTTACATAGGTCCCTCTTTTGGGCGGGACAAATAATTGAGAAACGATCTCCCGTTAATGTCTGAATGGCAGCTTTCTGTTTTTTGTTTTTTTTTAATACCTAATACAGTACCAGCCTTTCATAGACTGTTGAACTTCGACCATTAATTTAGATGATCCAATAAAAGCACTTATTGTGGAAAAAAAACAACTATTTCAGATGAATAGTTATGGTCGAGATATAGAATCGGCATGATTGAGAAATAGTCCTCACATTACCATGATGTAATTCAGTCTGTCAGCCTCTCGTAGCTGGAATTCACTTTGTGTGTGTGTGTGTGTGGTGTGTTTTTAATACACAGACCTCACTCTTTTTTTTTTTTTTTTTAACTCAGACCGTTTCTGTCAGGAAGCGACATGGAAGATGTGGGATATGTTGATAGTGGATGATATGCTGTTATTTCTGAGCATCGCTTTCGTACAAAAGAATCAAAAAAAAAAAAAAAGCGTGTTAGCCGCGTTTCACACATTTTGTTTTAACACTTTACTTCTTTGTGGAGATTTTTTTTTTCTAATGATGAGAAACTGTTTCTTTCGAGATGGCTTAAGACATAATTAAGGAACCTGACAAATGAGCACTGAAAATCTTACAGATGGTTCACTTTTAAAAGGTTCAGAACTTTTTGTATTTGCTGTTGTTCATTGTTAAGATCCTTTTATTACTCATGAGAATTAATTTGAAATGTAAGTCTTTTGTTTCTCAATTGGTGTGTGTAAGTGATTATATATATATATATATATTTATTTATCTATTTATTTATTTTGCTGTGTGTCTATGGATTTTTAAAATTTTGTTTTATTGTTATATTTTTTTTTTATTTATTTCCTTTTTTTGTGTGTGTGTGAGTATTGTTGTGATTGCTATTTTTATCGTGAACACACACATAATTACCAGTATTTTTTTAAAGCTCTTTTTTTTTTTTTTGTTTATTTGTTTTGTAATTTCTGGTTTTGTCTTTAAATGTTGTATATGTATGTCCTAGTTGTATTAGACCGAGGTAAAAATGTATCCTAGCTCTGTGCATTATACTGATATGAACAGATTACAAGTATGATTAGAATAGCACTTTTTTAAAAGAAAATTAGGCAGGCCCTTTTTGACGATGATTTAGTTTACCGAAGTATAAGGAGCCTTTGTGAATGTCAGGCAGATTATCTCCCTTTGCGGGCTACAAACGGTATGAAACAATATATCAATGTAAAAAAAGGATATAATATCCGTTTCTGTTTGAAACACGAGTGACAGAAAATGTTAAAACAAAAACAAAAACAAAACAAAAATCCACCATGAGACAGAAAAATTTTGATTTGATTTTTATCCTCTTTGTGATAATTTTTTTTTTTTTTTTGCTTCACGTCTGCGCAAAAGTTATTTTGCCCCTTTTCACAAAGCTTGTATTACAGCTCTTGTTCTTAGAAGGGGAGGAGGAAGTTAGTTGGCTGAAAAAAAAAAAGACCTTTTCTTTTCAAGGCGTTTAGGGCATAAGGCTGATGGGAAAACGGGAGAAAATTTGTTGATGAGCGGCAACAATAGTGGATATGTAATACAGTCGTGTGGGCAATAGTGTGGGCAGTGTGGGCAATAGTTCATATTCGCCTAAGCAAAAACCTGGAAATCCCAGCCTGATCTTTGTACCCCTCTGCTAAAAATAGAACACTCGCTGATGTTTGTTGCCGTTCCACCACGAGATCCGAGAAAACACTCATTGATATTTGTTACTGCTCCACCACCAGATCCGAAAACAATTGTCACTGGTCCCGTGTATTTTTATATATGTTTTTCTATGTCAATAGCAGTGAACAGTTTGGAGTGTTTGTACCCTCCTACTAAAATTAGACGGGGATTTCCAGCAGTTCGCTTACTCGGAACAAATCTATCCTGTACAGCAACGAGAGAGAAATGATAGTGGTTGAAATGATTGCAAATAGCAGGAGTAGTAGGGAGAGTAGCTGTAGCTGTATTTTGCACAAGCGAAAGTAATAACAGCTGCAGTGGAGACTTATAGTGTTAGTAGTATTAGTAAAAACAGTTGTAATAAAAGTAGAATTAGTAGCAATAATTAGTTGCAGTGCCAGTAGTGATAGTAATAGTAGCTGTGGTAAATGTAGTAGTAATAGTAGTAGTAGTAGTAGTAGTAGTAGTAGTAGTAAGTAGTAATAGTAGTAGTGATAACTATAGTAAGACTTAATGGTAGTAGTAATAGCAAAGCAATTGTGATAAAAGTAGAAGTACTGGTAGTAATAGTGGTAGTGAAAGCTGTAATAAGAGTTTTAGTGGTAGTACTAATGATAACAGCAGTTTTGGTAAAAGTAGAAGTAGTAATAGAAGTAATCGTGATAGCTGTGGCATTTGCTAGTATTTGCATGAGAGTTTTTATTATTCTACACATGTAGCCGAGGTCTTACAAGCATTACCAGAACAGGTAGAGGATGTTGGTAATGCTTATCGCTATGACAGAAGTATTAACCAATAACAAAAATATCAAATAAGATTGCAATATTAGCACCTGATGTCTTTTCAATAATGACAGCATGGGCATGGTCTCCGCAGATGTAAGGAGAGGTTCATAATATGCTCACCCTAAGGTAAACTACAACCACGGTTTTTGTGTGTGTGTGAAGATGTTCGCAGAATTAATGCTTGATGCCTGGGCCTATGGTAAAACAGTGTCACTTAAGCGGCTATGTCAAGCTTAAATCGTGAGATTGGTATCTGGGCTCAAAAGACAAACTCTCTCGATCACAAGTACAGAGCTTGACTATCACGCTTATTGCTTTTGTCAAACATTCGTTGTTTCCAACGTTCTCACTTGTAGTAGTAAGTATACATGAGAATTGTCTTGGTAATTTAAAAATAATAATATACCGTACTTTACAAGTGAGCTAACTGCTGTGCATTCTTTATCGTGCTCATCGGTGCTTTTTTTTTTTTTTTAACTGATTTTTATTTTACGTGAAATTTAAAACGCTGAGACCTTTTTTTTTTTAGACTTTTTGTTTGTGTAAAATCCAAAGCATCTGACGTCAAAACCTTGTAGGAACACCTGTCCAAATCTCCCCCGGGACATTGAAATGCAACTGATGAAGAGGATATCCCAGTTATCTGCGGTTCTGAACGATTATATGTGTAGGATCACGAAGAAATTGACCATCGTGGTTGGATCTAGTTGGAATCAGCCAAAGGCAGTAACAATTTTGTTAAGCTTTGAAGACATACAGGTATAATTATTGTATGACTGGATGTGAGCACATCCATGCCTATTAGGTCCATTGTGACATTTTCCTCAGATTCGTCTCAGACGTATTCTGTTGTAAGGCAAAAATCGTTCATACAATGCATTCTGTAAATCAGAGCCTTTAATTTCTTTTTTGTAATGAAAGATTCTTACCCCGGTCGTTGCGTTCTATAACTTTGAAAGATTGAAGTAGTTAGTGGCTAGTAATGATAAGAATCTGCTCAATTTTTTTCCCCCCTGAATCTCTAATCCAACGATGTTGCATCTCCTTGTCTACAGGTCCTGGCGCTACTTTGCCAAAGAGCGAGTCGGACGAGTTCTCCGACCTGACCTCAGATCTGGACTTTGACGAGCTGGCCTCCGAGCGAAGTCGGCCAGACGGGGGCTCCAGCACGGACGAGAGCGGTCGTGATGCCATTGCCACCAGTGTAAGTAATCGAAAAGAGGCCAAACGGCAAAAGCACAGACCTAAGTCCCTCAATTTATCCCGATCTCACAGCCACACCTCGTCCGACGAGGAGGATGAGCCGGGAGGTGCCGAGGAGGAAGGAGCCAGGGGAGAAAGTTCAGATAAAGCGAGTTCCTCCCACAAGACCAAAGCTTCAACATCCACTGCGCAAGCTAGTGCGGCATCTGCGTCATCCATCCAGCACTCAAGTACTTTATCTGCTGATCAGAGAACGAGAAAGCCTCCGCCGATAGAGCATTCATCTAAAAGCAATTCCAGGGAGGTCACGACCTTGCAGGACCTCATTGACTCACATGCTGTCAACAGTCCCACTCCTCCAAGAAGTCCCAGCTGGCGCGAGGGTTTAGAAAGTCCGCCATTTTCTCCCAGAAGACGGGATTCGTATCCGGGTAAGCGCCGGGGATCTTTGTCGCCTAAGGAAAAGAAAAATCATTTCACCTACACTGACATTTCTCCTCCTTCTCGACAGTTGTCTTTGGACGAACTGTACGGAGAATCATCAGGGAACGGCAGTGTTTTGGAAAATGGTGTGGCGGGCTCTCATGCCCCACAGAAGCCCTCGCCAATGTCTCCGGATGAGATCAAAGATTCCTTCGTTACTACCATGGGCGAACCTCTAGTTTTTGACCTGCCTACAACCAGAGCCAAGCCACCGACCAGCATACCATGTGCCCAGCCACACCACAATGACTTCCACTCTTTGGGGACTATGTCCCACTCCGCGCCAGTCATGGATCTTGCTACCTACGCCGCAACTATCGCCAACAGCACTGCCAGTCTGACCTCCATGAGTGTTTCACCCACCAATCTACTACCTCATTCTTCACAACCCTCCATGGGCGAACCCCTCAGTCCAGACTCTGTGGACAGCGCTGACTCCAGCTGCTCCTCTCCTGTCTCCCCAGGCTACTACGACAACGCCACGCCTTCCAGTGACGAAGTCGAGGAAGTGGAACTGGCTGATCCTTCCTCCAAATCTATTGACTTTCAGGGCTCAAAGCGACAGAAGGCTAGACCCCCTTCAACAGATTGGTCGCCTGTGATAGATCTCTCGCCTATTCTCGATGTATCCCCTTCAGTTGAGGAAGCGGAACAAGAAGACATGCTGGCCAAACAGATGGAAGAGTTGGAAAGACAGAGATCGAGAGATGCAGAAGCCGAGGAGGATGAGGAAGAGGAAGAATATACCAGACCTCCAAGCAAGACTATTTTTGAAAGCAAACCGGTGGTTCCGCCCAAGAAAGTAGCGCCTCAGGTGATCCCGAGAATTCCTCCGCCACCCTCGGCCAAAAAGCTCAAGCAGCAGCTGAATGAAGAGCACGAGGACCACGAGCAGGACGAGGCTGGAGAAGAGGACAACGACTATACCTACAGCAGCACCCTTCGCCGATGTGGTAACTGTGAAGACATCAGCCGACTGGGCAGCGAGAACTCGCTCATTAAGCATACTTCAGAACTGACGGCCGCCCAGAGGGTGGCTGACGATATCGATATCCACGACGTCGGCACGGATTTGCCTTTCTTCAGTTGTACCAGCCAGTCCCAGACCTTGCCCCACTCCGCCCCATGTATCAGCACCACCATCTCAGCATTTCAGCGGCCCTCCAGACAGAGCGGCGAGAAACAAACCGAGGAACAAGGCTCCAAGCAGCTCAAAGATTTCGAGGCGTTGATAACAGATGAAATACATAAAATTGCAGAGGATATGGAAAATATAGTCAAAAGAGGCGCGGCTGACATGAAACCCATACCACCACCCAAGCCCAAAAGAAGACTGCCAGATCCCGAGCTAACTTCTCCCCCAGGATCGAAACATGGTGAGTCGGCCGAAAAGCGACCAATTCCCAGCATTAAAACTGAAGAGCCTAGCGACGCCTCAACCGGCAGCAGAGAAGGATCATTTGAAGATACGTCCTCGGGACGATATCTCCCTCGGCAAGACTCAGCTGAGAAGAAGAAGGCCAAAGATCTGAAAGCGAAGCCCAGTCCTATTCTCATTCAGCACATAGAAGCGGAAGAACAGTCTGTTTCCCCACATTATAAGGTCATGGAGTCCCCGCCGACGCCTGAAACTAAAACAGTCAAACGAGAATTCTCAGACAGTACGTCCGTTTCTCCCAACTCCTCCCCCGATCAAGACGTTTATGCTTTCCCCTCCCCGGTGACACCCCCCGACTCAGATTCCTCCCCTCCCAAACCTCATTCCCCCTCCTCCCCAGGAACAGACTTAGACGAAGATGCCTCGGCGCGAGGAGACGAGGCTGTCCGGAGTCCTTACGGGGTCAGCCCTCACCGAGTCGCCAGTCCGTATGATAACACAAAGCCCACTCACGCCCCGAGAACACTGGACGCTTCCCATAAAAGTTTACATGCGGTAACTCCAGTTGTCAAACCAGACCAACACACGAAGGCAAGCACAGATGTTGAAATGGTAGTAAAACCTCCTATATCTCCCAGAAGGAGCATACGCAAGTTTGAGGAGCAAAAAATTAACGGCGGCTCCAGTCCTCTATATGAGAACGTCAAAGACCTTACCCCTCAGGAGTATATGCAAGAGCAGCAAAAGAACGCCTCGCTCTTCGACGATCCGACCGAAGCTCTGGGATTACAGAAAGGCCGAGACAAAATCGAGGCGGCGCCGAGAAGCGTTGTGTCTCAGTACGCCGCCGTGCAGCCCACGGAAATCTTTACCTATCCAGTAGTCGGCGAGTTCCCAGCCCGTTCCCGGAGCAGCTCAGCTCCAGCTGCAGAACTTCAGCAGCTCTCTCAGCAAGAGCAGCAACAACAACGTCCCGAGGTCCCCGCCCGCCCTCGCTCAGCCTCGGCAGATCAGGAGCAGGCAGCTGCCCCTCTCGAGAGGAGTTCCAGCGTAAGGGATAAAATCCGAGCCTTTGAAGAGGTAAATTCTGGCGTGTGCACCACCGTCCCTCAGATTCCATGTTGTGCCATTACAGCCATTCGTGTTCATCTCTCTTTCTCACGGTGTTTATTCCTTACTCATTATGCAACTGACTGAACATTTCAATTTAGTATGGAGTTGTATTTACATCATTTTTTTTTCTGCTATTGCACTTACTTCTTTTCCACATTTTTGTGCTGCTGTTCTCTTTAGTCCTCAACAAGGAATAAATCATAAACGCACTTTTCATTTCTCTTGATCAAATATTTGCATGTAAATATTCCTCCACAGTAAGCCATGTCAGTTATGATCTTCATTCACTAATCACCTGTAGCACGCAAATAGTGGTCAATGAGCATAATTCAAAGGACCCTCTTCAGAACACAAGATGGGAAATCAGTTGTATTCTCACCGATTACTTGCACGTCAATCGTTATCCTATCTACACTATATGTGCAGTCGCTTCAAATCACTTGGAACATTGTTTCACTTAAATACTTTTTTTATTTACTAGCCAGACATGTTTCTAGCCAACAATATTTTCCCCGATTTGAAATCTACAAACTGGTGTTTAACACATTCCTTCTTTTTGGTCTATCTTATTCGTTAATTTTCACATTTTTCTTTTTCTTTATCAACTGTTGAAACTGCAAATGGTCCTTAAAGAAAGTTAATGGAATTAGTGATTATATTCTATCTTTTGTTGAATCCTTACAGTTTCCCATAAATGTGTTATATCTTGTTTCAGTTTGCACCTTTTGCACACAGTGACGCAATTGTCAAAAATCACCACAGGAAAAAAAAAAAAACAATTTCGCAGAGCAGTTAAACAGCATCGACCTGGTTTTTGTCGTTTTTTTTTTTTTTCAACATTCTCCCTTGTACTGTACTGAACAAATTGGTTTTTGTAATTTTTATTGCAAAGAGAAGT
>JBCAUA010418929.1:0-17905 GCA_038406235.1 Peronia verruculata | reverse complement strand
GTTGTTGTTGTTGTTGTTGTTGTTGTTGTTGTTGTTGTTGTTGTTGTTGTTGTTGTTGTTGTTGTTGTTGTTTCCGAAGAAGAGGATGGAAAAGGTCTGACCAATTTTTTTTTTTCTAGCGCAATATAATTTCCTTACTTCTGTGTCAGATTGTTATTTTATAGGGATATTCTGTGGAATCCACTTATTTTCTTCTAGGCGTTTTAATCGTCAACAGGCATAATAGTCCCATTTGTGTAACGGTTCTTGTTTGTGTATGTGTGAAAACACAGAGAAAGAGAGAAGAAAAGAAAAGAAAGAGGAATGGCAATGTCCAGATCTAGTGGTTGGGCGGAAAATATGAAACACAATTTGAATGGCTGGTCTGATGAAGAAAAAATGTTGTTTTTTTATCCACAGAAATGGAAATGGATAATTTTCACATTGATACCAATAAATCCATAAGCTCAAAATTTGATGAGAGCCTGATTTCATCGCGTCATATTTCAAACTATGTAATCTTCTCCGAGATCCCCACACTATTCTCTTCAGAAACAATGTTGAAGAGGGTTCGGGAGAGGAGGTAAGCATGTTTGTGCCAGTCAGTTTCAAAGCACGTATAGATAATAAGCACATAGATAATTCACCGTAGCGAAATAGTTGCAGAGTTTTGTTAACGAACTATTGGATTCAAGTAATCTGATCAGGATGTCACTCAGTTTGTAAATGTTCATACAAGCGGGGTAAAATAAAACCTAAGACAGAGTGAATATTTCATGATCTTGCAGATCTCTGTGTAACAAATTGCAAAGATAAACCTGTACAGTATATTATGTGTGGGTGTCTGTGCGTATTTCATTGTTGTGGCGCTGGTTCTCATAACGATAGGATGTGGAGGATGACGTGGAAGAGAGACAGCCCTGAGGGGCGGAGCAAGTGTTAGAGTGACAGCGACATGTGGATCAAGAATAAAAACAACACATGGCTCCTTTTGACATCGAGGCTAGCAGGTTATCCACAAGCTGGGTCACAGTTCAGAACTTCTTTGGCAGTGAACCAGAGGCTTTTGAGCATAACCACATAACTGGTGAAATGCTAGCAAGAGATAGGCGTCGTTTTCATTTAAACGATTAAACGACTTCAAACGAACGATTGATATTATCGTGTAGGCCTTACCATTATCATATTATGCTGGTTTTAAACTATCCCAAACTTTGCAGGTCATTTATTTGTTCATGTACAAAAGTTTATATCTCACCAGATGTACCGGAAAGCCTTCAAATTAGAGAGAATAGTAACATTCACTTTTGACCTCAAAGTTGCCCCATACAATGGGGAGAAATGTCCTCCTTCAAAACTCATGCATTTGAATGCAGCTCCATTCTACATTGTTCTTACTCAAAACAAGGAATTTTTATCATCTGTTCCCAGATGCTCTACTTGTCTTTCACCACTTCTGTTATTCGTAATATGAATACTACATAACTCGCGTCCATTGTGTGATTCCTGTGGTAGATGTTCTAGTACCATAAATGCCCTGTTAGATGATTTATGAACTATGTACACTGATAAATAGATTCAAGAATAAGAGAAAACCTAAAAATATGCGATTGTGTGAGCGTGTAAGAACCCAACATTCTATTGTATACTATGGAAGGCTGTAGAGTTGTGTGTCTGTGTTTGTGGTTGTGTGTATATGCGCGTCTGACCGTGTGTATGTATGTGTTATCATCCGTAATAACAACTATAGTTTCATTAAATGAAACTGAGAAATGACATGTTTGAATCAGACAATCTTGATTTTTGATCCCCCCTCCCCCCCCCCCCCCCCATTTATTTCACATTATTCTATTTTTGTTGTTGTTTCTTCAAGTGGTAGGCACTTCCTGTCTCCGAAGTCATTGGTTGTGCCCCTTTTATAGTCTCCCCAGTCTCATTCGGAACTGAGATGGCTCAGCAGTCCAGTCTGTGCGTCTCTCTGCCACAGTCTCTGCCACAATTGTTGCAGACACAGCTGGATGATCGGATGACAGCTTAATTGTGTTGCCTCTCCTTCTTGCAGCTTTTTGTGTCCTTTAACTGACGAAGTCATATTGCTTCTCCCCTGCCAACCCCCTCTTTGCTATGCTCCTCGATCCACTTCAGTGTTCTGCAAACGCTTTCCACGTGTCTGAGTCGATATCGGTAATCCTCATATCATTCTTGATATATCTTTGAAGCACAGTGCTAGTCGCTCTAGAAAACTGTTTCCTATAGCCAGATACTTCTACAGTAAGTCTTTGAGAATGTAGCCGCCCTCTATTCGATGTTCGTAGCTAATCTACGTACCAGTATAGGCAGAGTAGAAGTGCATACTGATGGACTCTGTGTCTTCCAGAACTGATGTCAAGGTGATTCTCCTGTAGGAAGCATGTTGTCCACATTTTTCTGCAGAAAAGCATTTAGAAGCTTTTTTCCCAAGAGAACAATGATTTAACAAAAAAAAGGTTTGAATCTGGTTTTCAGATTTAAAGCATGAATGCTTTACTTTCCTAAGTTCTCTCAGCGATTTCTATGACTTACTTTCTCTCTCAATGGGCATCTGGTCACGTTCTTTCCTCCATATTTGCTCACCCACGGCTATCACTAACGGGCTGGAGTAGAGTTCTGGAAGGCCTGTTATAAATGCCCGCCATGTCTTCACTAATCAGGGAAAAAAAAACTTAACTCTTGCTGTGACAGATAGTGAAACTCTTCTCTGAAACAGCAGAAATGGGGCAAAGGCCGCTCTCATTATGGCGTGAGATCTTGATTTTAGAGGTTGTGAAAATTGATGCTGATTTTCTCAGAAAAAGAGATGGGAAAACAACATGACGGAATGGAAAGGACTAGAATTGGAAGACGTCTTGAGAAAGGCAGAGTGCTGGGATGGATGAAGAAGACTGGTTGTGCAGACTATAGAGGTGCCCCTACAAACTAATGTCTAAGGGAAAAAGGCAAGGCAAGGTATGCTGATATTCGGTAAATCTCCAATGGTTAGTCAGTACACATTTCCGGCATACGTGGCCTCGATCATAGTCAGGTCTGGTATGCATTATTTGCCCTGGGAAAGCGAAATACTGTCGATCTATCATTGAATATCGATCCCCGATTGAGCCAGATCTGAATGACAGAGGTGCCGATCAACCATTGAGTGACCGCCCTTTCAGGACCTTGGAGTGGAATATCAACTTGTTTATACCATGTTTATATCCATAACAGGCATAGATTTCAAGAGAAACAGAAGCCCAAAATAGTACCAGTTCCCTAATTCGTGCCCCCCTCCCCTAATCACATTCAATGGAAAATACTTGGAGACTGGAAAGATTTTCATGCAGATGAAGTTTGAAATATTTTCAAGGGTTCTAACAACCCACCCCTACAGAAAGGGAAGTATGTCAGTTTTTGTTCAAAGATCCATCTTGTCCGTTCACTTACATGTCATAATATGAATGGTTGCTACAGGATCAGTTTACAAAGTTTTATGTCAATGTCTTGTTTTGAAAAGGAGACAATTGCTCCCATGCTCAGGCCACCTGCATACTATTTAGCACTAGGAGAGAAAAAATAAAATTGTATTTCTCAATACCAAGAATATTATGACACAATTCCTGTTCATTTCCTTTTATCTCTCAGGTTTCATTTTCATCCTTATCACAGTGCTCGTGAAACATTTTTTTTTTCTTTACTAGTTCAGACCGAATAATCGTACCACCTCTTACCCATTACCGTCTCTGGGCAATTATAGTAGGCTATAAAGACCAAAAACAAAACACACACACACACAGTGTTTAATCCCAAATCTGATCAGCCTGCTAATACAGTGCTTTTAATAGTTTACCAAGGTGTATTTTGCTGGGGAAAGTATGTGTGTGTGTGGGAAGGGAGAGGCGGAGGGAGCACTCACACGCTTAAGTTTGATATAACTGACTCGACATATGCAGAGCATAGCAGGTCAGATTTGCGTCAGTGTATTAAAGCATTAGTGTATTATAGTCCGCTTTTCATTTGATCTTTTCATACTATTTGCTACTCCATAGAATGTACATGTATTGTCTTGTTGTGAAAGCGGACAAACTACCCCACTCTTGTTCACTGTCAAATGCAAAACAACATTCATAGAGCTGAATCAACTGTTAGTTGCCAACACTGCTCCTCTGAAAGGTGTAGTTTTCGATAGACTGACGCGATGTGCTTACTTACGTGTAAAGTAATGGCCTTAGCAGTCATCTTATGGTCTTAACCGTGAAGGAGATGATGTTGGGGACACACAGGAGCTATGTGAAATTATGTAATTGACATAAAAGAATACAGCTCTTTTTAATTTCTGGAACATCTATGTCGAAGAATTTACCTTCAATCTTATGATTGACGTCTCTATTTGTGAAACCAATAAATTTCTGAACATATTCGTCAAAATTGCTTTCAACTGGATTACAGTATCTTTTGAATCACCTACCCCCCACACGACATAAGAATGTTTCTGCTGTAACATTCTTTTTGCATTGTTCTATTTCTTTAACACAACGCAAATTTCGTGTTTCATTGCATCGCGACAGGGATTGTCCATTAATTCGGCATAATGCTTCTTTTATACATTATTATTCTGATATGTGATGCATTCTTTTGATGCACCTGAAATTCAATATAAACTTATTTGACATATCAGAAGTATGCTATCATTATTAACGATCTGAATAAATAACGGGCGGCTAACATACAAATAACATTATCTAACACCAGGGCTCTGCTATCACTATTAACGATCTCGAATAATAAATCGCTTGATTTACCAGATCCGCCTTTGCACCTTCTTGTCTAATTTGACTTTCCTTTGTTACAAGAATAACGTGTTAAGAAATATGCATGCCACTGCAGTAAAGAAAGATGGATTCTAAAGTCAGGACAGCAAGACATATGTACAGTACAATATGGTCAAATTGTGGGGGCGTATACAATAATCCTTCTTGATGGGCATGCATGCACAGAAAACTTTCTTGATGAAAGAGAAGAACAGCTGTTGGGTTGGTAGCAGAAATAAATAATAGTAAAATAAGATTGGGGAAAATAGAAATAGAAACGATGCTGCTTGCATATATACACAATGAAGAATAAAAGGATTAATAAGACGGTTTATCAACACAGTGCCAGTAAATATAATGTATATAATCTAACCGTGTTGCCCTGTGACTTATGGTAATGATCGTTTGGATATACTGATATTTAGAACAATGATGGACTATCACAAATAGGTAATGAAATATTATTTTTCATTTAATAATAAAATTTACTATGACAGATTAACAAATCAGTGTGACTGGGGAAACAATCACCATATTTACAGAAAATGCCTCTTTTATATCACTAGAAAGTAAACGTCTGTAGCTATGTGTACACACACCCTTTAGTCACCTGAAACTTGAAATATCTATGTAAGTGATGGTTGAAATGAAAATTTAGTCTGTCAAAATCCTGAACTCCAAGTGACAGCTGTGCTCGCTCAGTGTGATGTGACATATCATGATTACGGGGAGCTAGGCCGAGTTAAGGTAATGCGACATAATATCTTCTCCCCACGCTAAAAGTCAACATGGTCTTAGAGAGATGGAGCCGTCGTGTGCTCCCTCTTTACAATAGAAAAGTAGCAGGTCATGTATATAAGGTTACTTCGATAGGACACTTAAACAGTTAAGCTTCTATAGGCACAGGAGAATTCCTGTGGACTCTGCACAATAGGGTTTGAAGTTTTAATATCAAATGAATTGACAAGAATGTTAAGCCATTATATAAACTGTTTTTATTGAAGCTAATGATCTTTTAAAGGATTTCAACATCTGAATAGATGGAAAGAAAACTTTAAGAATGCAGGTTACAGAAGCCATGAATTCTCATCAAGGCAGACTACTGTGGTAAAAAGATTGTTTTCTCTTCCCTTAACTGCGGCTAACAATAAAACAATACTTCAGGAAATAGTGAAGCTAATTCTAGTGATTGGTACTTTCTAAACTTTAATCAACATCTCTGCAACCTTAATTTTTAAAAACAACAGATCAAACACATCGGAGTATTTGTTCACTAATTTCATTTTCTCAAAGTTCTGGGGGAAAAAAGCATGTGTCCATAGCTACGTTACAGTTAAGGGGTTTCCTCTTCGGCATATTTGCAAAGAACATATTTTGGGGTGAAAATCATAATTATGACAATGACACAATCCGATGTCAGTCCTAATATCTGCCTTAATTCGGGACAAAATAATCATTTCAGGCATGAGTGCAGACAGAGAGAATATTTAGTACACGTTAATACCCCCCCCCCCCCAAACCGACGTTACGGGAAATGGGTTATATAACAAATTGAAAAACCCGAAACACGAAGTATTTACTATGCTATGGTGCTGTGGTCCCAAACCTACATAAATCCAAACTGTAATGATTGAATACGTGCTAAGATCTTGGACATTTCCGCAGTCTCACAAGATGGACTTCAGAAGTTGCCAAGGAGAGATGTGTTGAGCATATGTGTCAGTCAAGTAAAGGATGTCATTGCAACGGCCATGAGAAATGCATTTATTAAATGACATCAAGATACGTACGCTTGATGTCAAAATGTTCGGACCTTGTAAAAGTGAAACATACACAGGAAGAACTTTTTAATTTGATATGTCAGTTCAGTAACAGCCAGTTCCCGTAAGGTTTCGGGACTGACATCTTTAATTCAGTGACAACTTTCAGAACTTGTCAGTGAACTGAAATAAAAAAGTTCGAAGTACGTTCATGGATGAAGAAATCCAGACAAGCATCAGTGTAGTGCTGGAGCCAGGTCGAAAGTGTGTGGTAAATGCTATAAAAACTTCCTGAACCAACGTCTCATCATTGATATGGCATGACATACCCCGGACTCCATCGCTATTTTGAACAATTCATTTCAGTTGCAAGAATGCTCCTTAACCAAAGAAATTGATCATTTCTACTGAAGTTTGTGACATGAGACTTTGCATGCTCTCATATATCTACTAGAACATGTTCATCTAGTTCTAATCTGACAGGCGTGGTTGCAATAGCAAATTTGGCTATTTCTGTGAAATATAAACATTCTTGCTCTTTTCTATATGAGTTATAGTAGGCGTACATTATTTTATTGTCGTTCTCTTTCGTCTTTGTTGGTGACTTAATTATGTGCTTTAGATTCATGACAACGTGCACGCCGTAGTTTTAGAAGCAAAGGCGTAGTTTGTCAAAATGTAATGTGGTTCACTTTCTCGGGGTTGTGTTCACAATGCAACTGTAACTGTGTTACACACTGCTTTTTTGTTGTTGTTGTTGTTCTGGTTGTTGTTGTTCTTTTGTTATTTTTTCTGGTGTACAGTTAGGAATTAATGGCTTAAGTAATACCGTTGTGTCCAAAAATATACATGTTATTCTATGCAAGTATAGAGAAAGTCATTCATTCATTCAGTATTTAGTACAGATTAATTATCTGCCTATTAAATGACTGCCTATAAAACTGTAATAGCAGTGTAGTAGGCAGTCATTGCTTATTCAGGAAAACGAAGTGGTGCTACACAGCTATGGCCACAATTAAAAACTTCCTGCTTAGTATTGAAAAAGACCGAAAAAAAAAACCCCAACGAATCTATGGTAAAAATACTGGTGTTCTCCGAAATTCCCTAACACTAGTAAATCTACTGAAACACATTGGTTGTGGGCAACTGAGAAAGAAAAAAATAAATAAAGTGAGAAAAAACGGCTTGCACATCTTGTTAAATCTACCATGCTTGTGAACTTGCGTGATTCTGCTGATTCGGAAAGACACAAGACATCTAACTTGATCTAGTACTGACAAGATGTCGGTGTGAATAAAAAAAAAAAACAACATCGTACATCAACATCCACTAAGTCTCAGATTGTGTATCGGAATCATCGTTCTGTTCTCGTTAGTCAGAATACAAGAGTGGAGCACTCACAGATGTAACCTCAATATAACGATGTACCAAGGTTAGTAAAAGTTAATATGGAAACTGCTTAGTAGTATAAATGAGTTTGCTTGAAATATCACTTGCTTTTTTTTTTTTTTAAGTGCGTCCATTCCCTCCCCACCCCATTCAACAGAGCTATTTCAACAATTTGATTTCTCTGGAACTTTTTACTCAATTGCATGGATACGCCTTTACATAAAAAGAAATTAGCATATTATACTGTGCGCATTATGCTATTTTTTTTAATCACTCTGTCAGAAGTCATGATTTTAAGTAAGCGCACATAACGGATTTTGCCATGGCGATGATTTAGACCTTCGAGAAGAATAATTTCGTCACGTTTTTTTTTTTAATACAATATTGCATACAGAACTTCATAGACAGTGTCGAAATATTCGCCCAATGTGTACAGTTCAACGTTTACAAGGCATAGTAAAAGTACTTTACGTGTTCCTGATTTTCAGAGGCATAGGAATGCTGGCATTTGAAATGAGCATAGATCGGTCAATTCTTGTTTCCAATAGAGGCTGGTCTTATTGGTCCAGTTGTTCTTTGCGCCGCTGTCGATACAATCTCTAGTAACAAACCTTAATCTGTCTAAAGATTTACACAAAGTATATAACATTTTCTCATTGACTACTATCTCAGAGATGGTGTCTCGTATCTTGAATGTCTCAAGATTGGTCTTTTCCTCGTTGATTTCCATAAAGAATGCAGCTTTGTCCAGGTATTTTACCAGCCGGGCTA
This sequence comes from Peronia verruculata, assembly GCA_038406235.1. Lineage (NCBI taxonomy): Eukaryota > Metazoa > Mollusca > Gastropoda > Systellommatophora > Onchidiidae > Peronia > Peronia verruculata. The sequence goes on along the minus strand of JBCAUA010418929.1, from coordinate 9,186 downwards.
TCTCATCTTCCTATCTTGAAAAACTATCATTGTCATGTGCAAACCCCAGGACTGTGATAATTCTTCTCCCAGTGAGCATTCCAGCTACGTTATCTTCTGAAACACAATCTTTGTAGGAATATATTGGAGAGACAGGGGAGGGATACATGCACGAGGTGCTCCCACACTTGTAGGCAATCAGTTTCAAAACATCTCTAGATAGAAGATAATAAATATTTCACAAATTAAAATTGATCCATAATCTTGATAACGAACTTTCTGTACATCTTTCACTACATTCATGCTTTTTTTTTTTTTTTAAATTCAGCATTATTTACAAGCAATGTCATCTGGATGTCATTTTGTTTTGAAAAGTTATCGTGGGTTCTAAAAGATATAAACTAAATCTAAGACAGCATGAATTTTACATGAAACCTTACAGGCTTTTGTAATATATCTCAAATAAGAGATGTAAAGTATATTTGGCTGGATGTGCATAGTTCAGAGATGTGATGCTGGTTCTGTTCTGTTTCTGGTAGAATGTCGAAGGTGATGAGGAGAAAAGACAGCCCTGAGGAGGAGGAGTCAGTGTTGGAGTGACAGGGTCACCAAGAATATAAACAACACCTGGCTCTGTGGTCTTCACTCGAGATCGCCGACCACAAGTGGCTGAAAGGCAGATTATAACCTGACGTGTTATACTTGGATACGAGCCTAGCAAGTTATCACAAGCCTCCTATAACTCGATCACAGTTCAGAACTTCTTTGGAAGCGAACTAGAGACCTTTCACCTATCACCATGTTTGTGAGTATAACCAGATATCTTGTAAAGTGTAAGCAAGGGATAAACGGTATAATAAACTGGCAATTTATCTCACATTTACATGTGTATGTCATTAGCGTTACCTGACTCAAACTATGCAGGATTTTATCCATGGATGCACAAAAATTTAAACCTTCTTCATATGTACCAAAAATCTACAATTTAAACTAGAGAAACATTTACTTAATTAATTTTTTCCAATAATTAGTCACCTCCAGGCACTTAATTTCTGCCCACACCTGCACTATTTAAATCACCAGCTCACTTCTCTCTTGTTCTCTGTCCTTTTTCCGTATTTCGTATTTTTGAGAAACTGGCTGTTTAATGTTCAGCAACTGATTTTTGCCCATTAAATGATTGTTTTAGTGTCAATGTTTGTTAACAGATTTGCATATAATAATATTATTAATTTGATTTTATTAGTTAATGTGAAAATAGGCGCCATTAATTCGTCAAATTTGAGAGGAAATGCCTTTGGATATAGTACGTTCAGAACTTTTTGAAATTTACAGTTAGTTCTGTCTTGTTAGGTCCATTTCTGCGCCACAATATCTGTGTTTCAGCAAGGCTTATAAATGCACGTCATGTTATGTCATTTCAAATTTATTTTTAAACCATGTAATTTTTATTTAAACCGTTTGTAGTCTCTCTCTCTAATCAGACCCCGACAGATGTGGCAAATTTCACTGTTTTTGACTACATTATGTAACAACAAGTTTAGAATGACACATATAGGACATTTATGACACACGGAAACAATAATAATAAAGAAGTTTGTGATTTTATTTTATTTTTATTTCTTTTATTTAGGAGCTGTAGCGGCCATCTTGAAACTTTAGTAAATTCACATCCAATTTTTTCACAGAAATATTATAGTTACATCTCTAAGATTTATAATGCAACTAACTACCTAACATATTGATCTATGATATAATGAAAAGAAAACATGATATAACATTTTTTTTTTAAATTTTGTACTTTTTCCTCTATCAAAAAGAGTAGGCAGATCCAAAACTTTCAATGAATACACTATTTCTCATAACTGGACAAATAAAATGAGGAAAAACTATTCATAATAACACAGAGTTAGCACTCCTCTACAAGCCTGCAAAATTTTATTGTATTATAATGAAAAATAGTTGAGTTATTTGAGAAACCCTAAGATGATGTACTCTGAAAAAGCATTTTTTTTTTCTCAGAAATCGGTTCGGAAAATTCATTCAAAATACAGTACAAATGAACTGATGAAATACTCAAAAACAGTAAGGGTTGAAACTAGGACATGTATACAACAAGACATTACAAAATTCAAAGCAGTTCCATAATCATTTGTAAGACAATTATGTGTTCTAAGATCCCACTTCCTTCTAATATCCGATTGAAAAAAAAAATGAAATAGTCTGTGGTGCACACAGTGGAATTGAAAAGTATTGAAAAAATTTTATCATAGGTGTTTCATTCCATTCATTTATATCACAAATTCCCGGTCCATAAATGAATCCTTCCTGTCTTTTTAATGGCTCTTGCTCTTTAACATCTGCGACTTTGCGCTTTCGTCTGACTTCTTTCGTTAATTTATTTTTTACTATTTCAGCCCTCTGTATTCGAAGTTTGTCCTTTTTTGCACCCGTTTCCACCATAAACTTGCCAACATTCAGGTCCAGACATTTCATGAAACTCTGTCCTCCTCTTGCGCTCATGTTAAATTCATCAACAGCCACAGCGAGGCACAGTTGCAAGGCGTGATAGCCCGACAAAGTTTTCTTTCGAGCAATTTGTCCATATAACTGAATGTATGCACTCATTATGATTTTGTGTTTGTTTGTTCAGACACCTAGACAAGAGCTGATTATCAGTTAGTTTTTTTTGTACACTGGCTCAATCAAGGTAAACAAGGAGGGGTGAATGGAGGTTGATACATGATTTGAGTGGCTGCGATATGGCACACCTAGTGTCTCGCTGAAAAAAACACTATGAGTTTCCCCCTGACGGATACCTGGTGTTGAGAAGCACCGTCTGTTGAGCAGCAATGGTAAAGAGAGGCAAAAACAGCTTTCTTCATATCTTCTAAAGTATTTTTTTTATAAATTGAGGACTCGAAGTATGATGTCAGGTTTTTAACTTTCTTCTCTGTCAGTTTTCCTTTGCCACCAAGTCCCTTTTCTTTCACCAGCTTCCTCAGTGCTGTGCCCATATGTTTACTATCGTGATTTACACACTCCTTTGTTGTTATTGGAATATCTCCATATGGCTTCTGTGTTTGTAGGTGTTGATACGTTTTGCAATCTCCATCTGACACTAGCAGTGTGTATCGCAACCTCCATTGCTCCCGGGCTGCTATCAAAGTTTGCATCACATTTTCCGGACTCTTTGTGTTCATTCCTCCATTTCTTGTAGTCATCATCATCATCTTTGATCCCACGCTGCTGTTGTACGCACCCTGCACAGAATGTTGACATTGCATGACAATCCACACACAATCCAGTCAATAAGTCGATGACACAAGCAAAACCATTTTTAGAGGAGAAGCCACGTTTTTGCCAACTTCCATTAAAACATACTGTGATTATGAGAATACCATCTTCTCCAGCACCTTTCCCTTCCTTAGCATAGGCTTCTTTCACTTTGAAAACTTTTTCTGCCAATATCCTGTTTTCAAAAGTGGTTGTTGTCTCTTCAATTTCTGATGCCAATTTACAAGAAGTTGGTGAACTGATGCAAGACATGTTCATGTATTCACAAATATTTGCAATCCCCCAAATCCAATCCCTGAAGCTAGAGAAGATGCTACTGCTCCTTTTGTTCACTGCATAATGCCCTTTTGGGAATTGCTGTGAAGAATGTCCTTATGAAATTTCACAACCACACGATGTGCACACCAATCACTACTGCTATAGAGAATCCACGATTTGCTGAAGGCTTTGTTTGCAGAATAATATCTCCTTTACACGAGGGACAATGAAGAGCTGTTAACAGAGTGTTGATACAATTTAGATCAACGACAGTTGTTGGTAGCTGCTCCTGTTCATGGATGCAAATATCGGAAAGTGGCCCTGGGTCTGAGAATCGTTTTAATTTCTCTGCTGATCTTGACAGCAAAAGCCGTCTTGAAGGAGAGAGCTCTGCGGGTAAAATCTCCTCTGAGGATGGCTGTATTGCTGCTGTACTCTTATCTCAGCTGAAATAAGAAAAAGACAAACAAAAATTATACTAAGGCTTGGCCAGTTCAAACATAATGAAAAAAAAGGGGGGGGGAGGGGGTGAAGAAACAAACAGAACGAAATGAAGACGAACAACAGCATATTTTTGGATCCTAATAAAAGCTGATAACAGATCGGTACAGCCATCGCTTACATAAATGACATCATCAAATTGTTCTTCGGCATTGCTGATATTGTTTACGATGTGAACTATCATACAAACACAGGCTCTACATGTGGCTCCCTCTTCATTCACAGTAACACACGGCTTGAAAACACACAAAAGTGCACTAATTTACCTTTGAAGTCTCTGCTTTTTCGAAGATTCTAACGTAGCAAGGTGTCGTTTCTGTTTCGTACGACTTCCATACCGTTGCTTCGTTCGATATTTCATGCCTTGGGTAGACAGCATTTTCACAAATTCATCAGTATTAACAGCAAAAGAAAAATCTTGGACTTTCAGTCTCCTCTTCCACTGTGCAGTGAGCGTCACGTAACAACCCAGCGGATTTCAGCGGAAGCGATTTTCATTGGCGGAAGTGTTATGATTTACAAGGCTTCCGCCAATGAGACGAGCTCCATGCCTTCAGTGCGGGATTACGGGTCACGGAGGCTTTCGACTGCTGACTTCGGATGAATCCGTAACCTACTTTCAAGGTTCATAGTCTTTATGAATGACACGTGGTTGAGTGCCACTTTGCCAGATAAACTTTGAAAGCCGTTTCCAACGGTATACGACAATCGCGGTTTTGAGTGAAATCAAGCGACGTTGCTTAGGTGGTAAACGATTTTTGTTATTTTGTTATTTTTGCTGTCATTCAGCGACCACCGTATGTTATAAAAAAACATAATTTGGTGTATATAGGGGTGTTTTGAAGTTGTATAACTTTGTGGAATGCATAGAAAAATGATTGTAGAAAATAAAGAGCCAGAAATCTCAAAACAAAAACCGAAAAAAAAGTGCCTAAAACAACGAACATTTCTGCTAGGGCCTGCCTTAAATGATCATTATAGTGAAAGGTTTGTGAATAGAGGTGCAGATATTATTAATTTGATTTCGTCAGTTAATGTGAAAATAGGCAGTTTAATTCGTCAAATTTGAGACGAAATACCTTTGGAGATAGCAAGTTTAGAACTTTTTGAAATTTGCAGTTAGTTCTATCTTGTTATGTCGATTTCTGCACCAAAATATCTTGTTTTAGCAAGAGTTATACATGACGTTATGTTATGTCATTCTAAATTTATTTTTAAACCATGTATTTTTATTTAAACCGTTTGTAGCCTCTCTCTATTTTCTACAAAACGGTCCATTGTTTAGTTTGCAGTCCCTATATTTTATGCAAGTTTATGATGGTTTATGGCTACATTGTTAGATATCTCATGGCTCTGAATCATTCTTGTAGTCGTGATTGTTGTCTTAACGGTACGTGGTAAATGTAAAAATATATCAAAATACAACCGTGTAAAACTACTATAAACAGTTCTAAGGAACTCGAATAAATTTGTCTCAATTAACCTTATCACAGGTATAATTACATTTACTTAAAAATTCAACACACACAACAAGACCAGAACAATGACGGACTTTAGAAAGTCAAGGGTATCGCAGTATTATAGACATGAGCTTGCTTTACAATTTGTGGGCATAGCACAAAATGATTTTGAAATTCTACCTGCTAAGATATGATATCGATGAAATAATTACATTATAAGGTAGATCTAGTATCTCTCTTTCACGTGACATATATATCTCCAAATAGCCTATAAGTGGAGATAGAGTAAGAAAGAACTGACCTCGCAAATTAAATTGCCACAGGGTCCCAGAGCAAATTAACCATAGAAACTGGGTATTAAATAAAATGAAAGAAATCATAGAAGATGAAAAAAATATCATGGATATATTATTGCTGTGTGAGAGAAGAAAAATGATAAGAAATGGAACGACAACAATCGCAAACAGTTAATTTTTCATAATATCTGTCAGCTTATAGTTTGAAAATTTCACTTGGTGTTAATGTGATTGGAAAAAGACTTGCAAAACACAAGTATAACCCAGTAATAAAAATGTGTCTTAAATCTTAAGACTAAGGCTTTGGCTTCAACCGGAAAAAATGTTATACACATTTTGACAGGAACATCCTTGGGAAAATTTAGATCTATATTATCTATACCTTGATCGTCTATTCATAACGGATAATACGACAAGTGACGTTTATCATGATAAAGGTTGTTTGTGTCACTAGAAGAAATGCAAGACCGAGATCTATTGACATTGCGTTCGTTATCCACTAGAATTAATGGTAAATCTCCATTTTAAACAAATCCGCCACTTTTTCTGGGCACGCAAGTTTCCGTGAACAATTCAATACGGTCTCTTCCTCCATGGCGAATGTAAACAAATTTCACCTACAAGGGGAAAAAATAAATTCAAAAGCACTTTCACCATAAAGGTTTTTGTATTTGAGACACACTTTCAAAAAAGTGCTGCTATTTCTGATGTCCTGGAAATAAAGCTTTTTTAAAAATATTATTATTTGAAACAGAGATTTCAATCCTGGATCGGCAAAAGTAATATTATGTGTATTTACTCAGTCGAATTTCCCGGCTCCAGGTCTCGCTGTGACCTCCGCCAGGGCCGGATTTTCCTGCTCGAAATGGGTAAAGAGTTAGGTACCCCAACCTCTTTAGGAGCACCATCTGGAGCGGCTCAACAGTCCAATCTGTGCCTGGCAGTCTCGGTCACAATTCTTGCAGACAAAGCTGGATGATGTGTTACTGGCTTGGTTTTGCTCTTTCCTTCGTGCATTTAACTGCCGAGGTCGATTTGGGTTTTCCCGGCAAACTCCCTCCCGCACTCTGCTCATTCATCTAATGCGATTTTCTGCCAGCGCTTCCTACTGCCTGAGTTTATGTCGGTGATCTTCATGTCACGCTTGCAAACATATTTCAAGGGCAGTGCTGGGCACCGTAAAGTAATCGCTCCAGAGGGTTGTGTCCTGTAACTAGCTGACTGTAGGTCTTTGGGAATTGCATAATATGTCCAATTCACGTACCGGCCTTGAACAGAGCAGAAGGTGAATATTGAAGAAATATGTCACTTCCAGAATTGATGCACGGGTGATTTTGTCAAGGCGGTTCTTCTGTCAGGGGCATTGGTGCTATACAGCAGAGTCTCTTAGAACATAAGCCTAGTCAATCTTGAGGTTAACGTGCCGAGTCAGTCTCTTGATGTCCCATACTTCCTTTTTATAAGTTTGACTTCACAGCTGCGGCTTTGATAATGCACGTTTCAATTTCTTTGTCGAGGAACACGTGCCCCGTGATGGTGGAATCGAGGTAATTAAAGTAGTAAGTGTTTGCAAGTACCTCCTTACCAATCCAGACTGACATTGTCGAGGGACCATCCTGGCTGAACACATCAGTCTTTCTGATGCTCATCGTAAGCTCAAACGTATCGCAGACATGGACAAACTCGTTAATCAGCTGCTGCAATTTTCCTCAGTGTGTGAAGTCAGGGCCGCGACATCTGAGAACGAGATCTCTCTAATGAGAAATGAGCGATTTTGGCTCACAGACGAACCGGGTTGTACACATTTTCGTCCATAATGTAGATTATTAACATTTTTAGTAGATCAGTGTCTGCAGACAAGTTGAAAAATACAAAGAGGTAAAAGCCGAACAGAGTTAGGTTAAGGAACATTCTTGTTTCACACCGCTCTTGAATGCAACGCCAATGTAGTTATAGTTGGAAATAACATGGCAAAGCCATTTGAAATCTGCATCTAGTTAAATCACAATGCACTGAAAACACTGCATTTTTATTCATGTCAAGTATGACAGACTCTGTCTCTGACTATGGTATTCTATCCTTCCCTGTCCTGTCCTATCCTGTCCTGTCCTCTCCTGTCCTACCCTATCCTGCCCTGTCCTATCCTGTCCTGTCCCTGCCCAGACCAATCTTATCCCATCCTATCATATCTTTTGCTCTCTGTCCTGTTTTCTCCTATTTTATTCTATTCTCACCTATTCTGTTTAATACTATTCCATCAGAACCGTGTTTGTCCTATGCTGTCCTATCTGATCTTATACCCTCTGTCCAGTCATATCCTTTCCTGTCCGGTCCTATCCTACCCTATCCTATCGTATTCCATTACATAACCCTGTACTGTCTTGCCAATCATATTGCAGGGCCGCCACAGCCAAAATCCTTCAATCTTCAACTCAGAGGTTTTAGAATGCATCATTTCTTTAATTTTCTCGAAAGCACTCACAGACTAACCCTTCTTCACCCCTCTTCCTCTTCCTGGGCAGTCCCTCCCCCCCCCCCCTCACCCCACCCTTTTTTCTGCTCCCACCCTTCAATCCCAAATTCTTCTTTGGCTCATACACAAATAAATTCAGATGGCTTCCTATGGTGTAGTTCTATTTCGTATTCAAACGATTCCTCTACATAACGGTTTCGCTATCCTGTTTTGTTGTAATCATCTGATCATGCGATGCACTATTCATAGCTTCTCCTTTGGACTACAGCATTTCTACCGTTCACTTGACCAACACACATGCATTCGCTTGCAAAGAACTATTTTCCACAATTTCTAAATGGGCGAAAATGAGATACATTTAAACCGGTTGGAATTTTCAAGTAATAGAATTTAATTGTGCATGCATATACAGGTTGAAAATATGTCTGCACCCCTAGGCTGATTCATTTCATGCAGTAGAAACTATAATCAAACATGACACATAATCCTGGTTCAATACGACTGTGCCACATAATAAAGGTTTATATTCTGTTACTTTATGAACAGAGGATGTATCTTCCTGCCCTACTCCTGGTGGCCTGTCTGCTTCAAGGTAAACCATCCATCCATCCATTAAACCATCCATCCATCCATCAGTCCATCCATTCATCCATCCATCCATCCATCCGATATCCATCCATCCATCCATTAGACAGGTGTACGATCGGTCACGATAATCAGTTACATCGGCCATGGCATCATAACCGACGTTCGGTTGCGTCGTTCATGATTGACCATGAAATAAAAATATCCACAGCTAAGGAATTAGGTATTCTTTAAAAATCACATGACCTGGGAAACATCGTTCACATTTGGCTTTGTTTATATGATGTGACAAGTCTCAGAGCTCACCATTCGTCCAGATTTGTCTGCCATGCGCAGA
>JBCAUA010418819.1:0-17905 GCA_038406235.1 Peronia verruculata | reverse complement strand
CCCCCCCCCCCCCCCCCCCCCCCCCCCCCCCCCCCCCCCCCCCCCCCCCCCCCCCCCCCCCCCCCCCCCCCCCCTAAGAAAAAAAGATTAAGCAACAAATCTTACATTTCAGCAAGTCTAGATAACACTAATTCACTGAATTAGACCAATTTGATCCAGCCCCTTTCTGGTACTGCTGGTATGAAGTGCTAATGTTATTTTTTTTGCAATGTCAGACAGGCAGGGTTAAAAAAAAAAAGTCGATGAAAATTGACGAAACAGTAGAAGAAACTTTCCTATGCCCTATCCAGGCAGAATCTTCCAGAATTTTTGCAGAAAATGTTGTGACCATATGGACATCAAGACAGCAATGTTCAAGTTTTCACAGGTGAACATTTTTTTCAGCAGACCAGTACATGACAACACAATAATACTGTGACAAAGTATGAAAATTTGAAGTCAGCACTTGTATGTATTTATTTTGTGTATTTTGTGAATAAATGCATGCATGAAAAATCATGGAATACCTCTATGTAATTTTATATGAGTCTTATCCCTCTGATCTTAAGTCCGTCATAACTTTCAAGGAATATTGATGTATGTGCATGATAATACAAACTTAATATGAATGCTGAATTTCGACAACATATGGTGAAATCTCTTGTCAAGATTTCCTACTGGTTTGTTATTAACTCTAAAAGATCAAAACAACCCTTACAGTGGCAGCAATGTCTATCAGGCCTATGGCCAACTAATGCTGCTGACATTTGCCTGAACATGGGAGTTTCTAGTGCACAAACATGTGAACGGACGTTGGAGTCATCTTTCTGACATTTTCATCCTATTTGCTACAGATTCTACTCTTTGTTTTGTTAAATACAAAAAACAATTACCACCAGACTGTGGTAGAAAAATTCCTGCTTGAAGATTAATTATTAGTTATTTTTTTATGCAAAATATTAATGCCATAATATTCAGGGTTCTAAAACTTGAAGTGAAAATGTTTCAAACAGGGCCATTCTGGTCTACTGATGGCTAAAATACATGGCTTTTATCAATATCAACCTGTAGTGATTTGAATTTAATGGATAATCTAAGAAGTTCTCTGTCTGATAGGCTTCTCCTCAGTGGTACACAAAAAGGGCTCAATGGAAAAACCTGTGACATCACATTTTTGCACTTTTAAGAAATTGAAGTCTATCGCCTTTGTGTCATTCGCTGTTGATTATTGTGTCTGTCAAATCAGTTGTAAGTGATAGTCATTTTTTATCACACACTGAAAAAGAAAACAGCACAATGATTTTACCAAAATGCTTATGAAATGCAAGAAGATTAATCTCTGATGTTCTGAAAGTTCTTAAATGGACATCACGAGTTTTTGCACTGAACCCTTCAAATGCTTTAATTCTTAATTGCTGGTAAATAATGTTAAAAATACATATAGATGCCAATATTTAATAAACAGATGTGTTAATGAGTATAATGCATTGTGATTTATTCATATACATATCTTGAGATTTTGCATGTGCTTTAATACTGTTTCACCTTTTGGAAAAAAAGTAAAGCAAAATAAGAGATGGCACAAGACATCTATGGCCTAATGCGGTAGGTCTCCACTGACTTGAGTTATTTCACTGTCTGCTTTGACAAAGTAGAGGAAGGTCGCAAAGAGACATGATCTTACCAGACATACATCTTTCTCTTTCATAAATTCTACTTTACAGTCCAATGTTAGTAATGATATTATCACATACCAATATTAATGCAATATTAATGATTTTACAGGTGACATATGAAAGATTCAATAAAAAACACATGAATTGAGTTGCTTTTTGTCATGTAAACAACTAGAGCACAACAGCATATCCACAAAAACACATTAGCATAAATAATATGTCCCTTTACTGTACTATTTGTCAGATTTGGTAGCTATTGCTGCAAGATTTCAGGCATCTGCATGTGGTATAGATTGATTAGACTGTAACATGAAATTTTCATGTGGCACTGAATAACATGTGCGTCTCTGCAGACTTGGCAACAATTGATTTGATAGTTTAACTCTCTTCAAGACTCCAGAGGGCCTATCCAGAGTGATCACACAAACAACTTCAGTGCCACGACTTATTAGTTAATCCACAGCTGCAGGGACCAAAATAAAATTTTGTCATCAGGAAATCTGTATATCATCACATTTACATTAATTTACATATTCCAACTTCTTGAAAACAAGGCGTGTTTTGTGGACACACTGCAAATATATATGGAAAATGTTTCCCTAAAAAAACGTAATATATTCCATTACGTCCACATTTCGTCTTTCTTGTTCTTCTCTCACTCGAGTTCATCCATCTCTCATTCTATTGGATAATTGCATAAAAATGTCATTCTGTCAGATACTGCATCAATAACAGACAAATACCATACATGTGTCAAATTCTCTGGCCCTGTTTGCACAGCCAATGTTCACACTTGCGTAGTTGACTGATATATCTAAGATCCCCTGTGAACATTAAGTTGCAGACATGTGACAGACATTCTGTGGTCAAGTGTGAGTCAGTCTTACTCACCTCAAAAGATGACACTTTTCATCTGGCTATGCCTATATTACTGCGAAACATATTTGATCTGCATTTTCATAAGAAAAAATTGTAAAAATAAGAAAAAGCTAAAAACAGGTGGAAAACATACTATCTGAATTGCCATTAAAAAAAAAGTAAAAAGAAAAAAAATCATCTGCAATTTTGAAAAAGCGAAAAAAAAAAAATGTTTCTTCCACAATTTGAAAAAAAAAAAACAACATGTATTCTACACTCATGACAATACATGTACATGCATTTATTTAACCTTTTCACCACTATGCCAATCTTCCAGTCCTGTGCTAAGCATTGAGGAGTAAGTCACTCTCGACCATAACTAACCTCCCCCACACTTAGTCCTGCCCACTGTGAGTGAGCCAACCAGCACCCGTCCTCTACTTCCCCACTGGCTGTCAGAAGTGCTGATTGTATTCAGTGTTAGTAGTTGTTATCTTATAAGCAGGCAGAGTATACTGGGCTCTCATCACTTAGCCAGTTGTCAGTCACACCCTTGCCATCTCTATCAAAGGATTCTGCGTATAGATATGAAAAGCCACTCACTGGCCAACAGATCAAAAGGGTAAAAAGGGGCGGGTTGGTGGTGAGCTGAACCAGGAGATATGTGGTATATCTTACAGCATGAGAGAGGCTACCTTTTGGATGTATCTCACACTGTTTTAAGCAGTGAAGTGATTTGCAAAGAATTACGCTGTTAATGATACTTATTCTCAATCAAGAGCAGTCATAATGTGTGACAAAACTGGTATAAATCAAACACACGACCCTCTCATGCAGCATGATGTGACTCATGATCAATGCATATAATCCTCCGAGGTAAGTTTGCACTTGAATACTTCCAGAGCCTGTACATCGTGGATATGCTTTGGATACTGAACACAATCTAATGTCCAACAGAAATTTAAATATTCCCTTTCATACCAAATTTCTTTGTCAGGCTAAATGCACACATATATTCTGTTAGGTGAGATTGACATTTTATAGTCATCTCATGTGGAGATTGTACGTTATGATAATGATGCTGTCAGCTGGAGGATACAACCTCCTTTGGGCTCTTATCTAATTTAATAGAAAGAGCTGGAATAGGGACAGGCTAGGAGTTAATGTATCAATTGAAAGCCTATGCAACTGAATGTGACCAGAAAACATATAGTGGAGGTTGTTCATTTTGTAATGAAGTGCGTAGAGTGGGTCGACTGATTCAGTTTTCAACACATGTATGTGAACAGTTACGTAATGTTTCCGAATATTATTTTGGATAAAACTTCTCAGTGGGCTTACAAGTAGGCACTATCACATGTCTAGAACGAAGCTTGAGCCAAATAGTTTTTTTTTATTTTTACATACATGGACTGATAGAGGTTAAGAACACGAGTCTTATCCAAGGAGTGTGACAAGTTTCAGAATGGTATGACGGTAACCTCTGAGAGTTTTACTGCATGTGATGCCTAGGCAGGAGTGGACAAAGAACTGAAGATATCAAAGGTAGTGTCGCAATTTCACACGAGGAAATATGATAATTTGTAACACTGATCTTTAACAAAAAACAATCATCTGATGGTCGACACTGTCTTGATGAAATTCAGGATGTTTGAGGTATCTGTCACCTGTTGTTTGAACAGCTGCTTCCAGTCTTTAACAGGGGGAATTATGAAAAAAAAGAACATCAATGCAAATCTGATAGGAACAGTGCAAGATGTATTGAAGGAACAATCTGACACACTTTAATGACATCATTAATAAAGTTTTATTTATTCATTTTAATCACGAGGGCAAGATGGGTCATTAGGACAGCTATAGTCCACTTTGTGGATAAAAGATTATGGATGATCACAAAATCAGTGCAATCCTATCTGACAACTGCTCTGGATGAAGGATGACTTCTAAAAAAAAAAAAACAAAAAAAAAAAACAATCCTTCTAAAAAAAAACAAAACAAACAAAGTAAATGCACAAGGCACTGTTTTCACTTAAACCCTCTAATTTAACAATATTATGTTTCATTGCACAATCTAACCAAAACCACACCAGATAACAGCAGATAAAGAGAGCAGCTTCAATAGTCCCGGTGACCACAAAGATAAAAGGATTTGTGAGCTGCAAATGAATCTGCCAAAATGTTTCCCTTGATGCTGGTGGTTATGGTTTTTATAAGCTTTTCAACCTCCTGTAGTGGTGATTATCTAAGCTGTCCACAACCGTGGTCAAAAAATAACATATCACTTTTGTGTCATGTGATCTCATACTTCATATTTATAGCACCTTTTATTGTATCCTGCATTAAACCTAGCGAACGAAGATAAGCAAGCAATGCCCTGTGGATCCAGGAGACAGACCTTTTGAAGACCTTATTTGAGGCAAGACGGTGGCAAAAAGAGGATGAGGCAGATCACCAGCCTCACTCACTGGCAACGTCATTGAGTCTACCAGAATGAGAATCTATGAAGTCAGCAGGGATAGTGAAGATTCAAACAAATAACGGGACAATTATCCTGACTGGAGTGGCCAATACTGCATGCTGCGATGCCAACAGATGACAAGGAACTGTCATTTTCAACCATTTTCTACCAATTTCAAACTGGCCCTGTGACTCTAAACTTAGGGGAGGGAAAACAAAAACTCATACTTACAAACACTTGGTCACATTTGAAAAACAGAATTTAAATTGTGTAGTTTATATGGCAATATGTTCTCTCCACAACCTGTACTCAGCTGTATAAAAACTTGCAACTGGCTATGCAACATCATTGTATCCAACATGAAACAAACATGCTTTTCATAGGACTAACAGCGAAGTTGGAACTTGTAACTTCATAATTGATTTGCCCTAGATGTGTTGAATCACAGAAATGTTCCATCAAATGCTGTCAAATTCTAAACTTACAAACTCAAGGACATACATGATAAAATAAATGATGGCCGGAATATTCATTTAAGGAAAAGAAGAAAACTATGAGAAGAAAATTCTAAAAACTGATTTTGAGGTTTAGCCTGACAACTGGCAAGCTCTGCTAGAATCATGAATATATAATTTCAATATGGAAAATTTTGCATAACTGTGTGGTATGGACATTTTCATTGCATCTTCCCAATGCCAAATATGATGGTCTCGGTGTTAAAAGACAGTGGTAATATAATGTAAAGAAACTGGCACCAAATCAATTTACAATTTATGTATGGCATGCATGGGGGAAGAACCAGTGTCTATTATTTACTTATCAGAAAACTGAAATTTGTTTTCAAAGACTCTTAATCTTATGCTTTTTGTTTATTGAAGCTATTGACTCAAATCACTGGTTTGGGCAATAGTGGCCATCCCTTCTGATCTTTTTAGATGGGGCACTTAATGCCCAGGACTA
The DNA here is from genome assembly GCA_038406235.1 of Peronia verruculata. Classification (NCBI taxonomy): domain Eukaryota; kingdom Metazoa; phylum Mollusca; class Gastropoda; order Systellommatophora; family Onchidiidae; genus Peronia; species Peronia verruculata. The sequence goes on along the minus strand of JBCAUA010418819.1, from coordinate 11,974 downwards.
AACCTATCCACTATATCCCTAAAAAATTAGGAGCTGGACATTACTCTTTATCTTTATTTCTAGTATAATCTTAATAGTAAATTTACAAATCTATAGCTGAAGATCTACAGTCTTGATGAAATCTGCATCTAGTACTTTACTTTGTGTCTCCCCTAACTGTACGGAGGACAAAGTTCCAATGATGCTGCTCTATTGCCAACAGAAGGAAGGCCAGATCTCTCAAAAGATGCAAAGATAGTCTGAAGACTAAACTTCAATGCTGCAACACTGAGGTTACTTCCTGGGAAAATGTTGCCTTTGACAGAACACTGTGGAAACAACAGGGTACTCACAGATGACTGATATACGAGTGCAATGGAGCAGCTGCCATTCAGGCAAAGAAAGATCGGAGAAAAAATGTCTCGCAGCCAGTCGAAATGAGACATAAGTCGCTGGGCTAGAATGGAGAAATCAGACTTTGAATGTGATGAGGGGGGTCAGATATAAATTTTTTTTTTTTCATTGCAGAAATCCAAAGTACATTCATTTCTAAACAAGACAGTGTTGGTCTTAGCCTCGATTTATACATATTACTTGATTAAAATCAGATTTTTTATGAGGTAGGCATGTAGATTTATGTGTACAACCGTTCATTTAAACTCGATTTACTGGGAATTCCGCTCATTGCTGAGTGGTCTCCCTTTTCCTCTTTAAACTGCAATATCTCTGGCTAGAATAGAGTTAGCTCAAAACTTTTTTCACTAACAGAAAGGGTGTGAAATAAGCTATTACTTGATACCAAAAACTCCATATGGTGAAAAATCGACATACATCTCATTTTGACTGGTTGCGAGACATATATACTTTTCAAATCATTTACTTACCAGTAAGCAAAAATATTTGTAGCCCAAGCTTTTGCATGGTGAAGTCCTCTGGTCGAGACATTAGCTGCGACAGCACTTCTCTGACAAAACCACTCTCTTCCACCAGGATGCCAACTTTATCTTCCAGGAACAGACATGAATGTTTCTCTCTATCACTAATATTTACAGATAATTCTGGACATGAAGAACATTTGAAAAACTCTCATCTCCAAGGAACAAATAAAAAGCTCTACCAGCAAAATCTGTCATTAATATAATCTTTTTGAAAATCAAAGTTTAATTAATCTTATAATCCAGAGAAAGTGCATACAGAAATATACATATATTTGAAACACTGTTATTGACAGCACTGAGTAATTTGAACAATTTCTGTGAAGATGAAGCTCTATTGTGTGGACAACACTTCAATGGTGTTTAGGTAACAAATATTGGTTAAAATTTCACTCAACATTGAAAAAATTGTGACAGAGAATACAATAATTCTAATCCAGTAAGGTCCACTCACCACAAGCTAAATTCGATTTTATCTTCTGAGGTAGAAAATGCTTTTTGAGCCTCTGATCAGGGATACCACTACTCACCATTTTTGCACAACTTTTTGATCACTTTAAAACAGTCAATGATAATGGACGGATCTTGCTCCCACTGAGTTAAATTTAACTTGACTATATCCAGTATTGGAGGGCCTATTAGAGGTTGCAGGGTATCTGAAAATAATATGTACGTTAGAAATCACTCAGATATAGTAATTATTTTGCAGTATGAACACTAGTGGCAAAGTTCATGACTAACATTAACTCATCCAGTGTTGAATCAGCATTGGAAATTTCATAATATGCTACACAGTACCAGGACAAACAAATAGTTTTAGGTTGGTTTCCCTATTATGACTGAACAAAAAAAAAAAATGCTGATTCTCTTCACAATCATTCTTATGCAAATATTCTCTAGTAGATGTTTGATTTCATTATTTTGCAAAAGGAATCAAATTTTATTATTGCAGAAAGAGTAGGTAGTTTGGCTAAAAACTCCATCTGTAACAGGGCCAGCTGAAAACACAAGTGTGACTGCTCCTCCATCACACTAAAATGAGTTAACAACAGTAAACAAGAAATGATGTAACTTATGCCTGATATAAACCTGAAATTTATGTGGCAGTTTTCAGAAAAATTTCTAAGGACATGATAATATGTCTTTATTTTTATGTCTTTACTACAATCTCACTACAGATATGATATTGACAGTGAAATTGAATTTTTCCTGACAAAATTTTTCTGGATTTTGCAGTTCAATGTTGTTGCCTCTTCCTAGCATATCCTCAAAAGAAATTACTCACCATTCTTTGCTGTGATCTTTAAGATGAGAAACAATGCTTTGATGACATCAGGATATTTGGCATACATTTTGAACAAGTGAAGAACTATCTGAAGAAATTTCTCAGCAAACAGAGCCTGGACATTGATGTCTGGAAAATTTTTTAATCATTTTGTATTTAACAAAATCATGTTGATTCATATATTTCAAACATAGGGCTATGGAGAAATGGTGCAATGAAGATTGCTAAGTTTAAAGCTGAATGACGGCAACTGAGTAATAAATCAAATGGATGGATTGATGAATAGATGGATGGATGAATGGATGGATGGATGAATGGATGGAAGGATGCATAAATGGATGGATAGATGAGCCGATGGATGGATGACGTGGATGAGTGGGTGGTTGTCCAAGCTGATGTATCATGAGTGACAGTTTTTTTTTTGTGTTGTTTTTTTTATAATATTATGCCATGAACATGAGAATCATAGTCAAATATGTTATAAAAGCAGATACAGACATATACTTTGACATATGACAATAAATTCCGTATGCAAAGTAATGTTTGTTACATCAAACTGATGCATTATATGATGCCCATTTTACGGTGAGCACATCAATTAAGCACACACACTACAGGACAAAAGGGAAAATACACTTAAATACATACATATACTGAACAGTCAGGCAAAAAGTTTATGAGAATGATTAGCAATTATTCACAAAGTCCTAGGCAAAAATGACAAGAAAGGTATAACAGTAAAAAAGAAAATTTCATGTTAAAAATCATTCATTGCACAGTCGGGGGAAATGAGTTTAACTGGAGATTTATCATGGGCCAAATAATTGATGTGAGTGGAATGAGAAATGACTGACTTTTTTAATGTGATTAAAAAGAAGTCACTAAGCTATGACTTTAGTTAGAATTCTTCTGTCTCTTTTGCAAAATATCAATGACTGCTATGTTTACAATAAACATGATAGGTCAAATCTGATGTTCTCAACTATACGTCCTGACATCTGGCTCATTTCACCCCCTCATGTGATGGATGGAAAAATATAATAGAATCTCTCTCTACCTTGCTGTAGAACATGACTCAGCACAAACAGAGAATTTTCCACACATTCAACATCACCAGATGAGTACTCCAGCACATGCATGACAGTCGTAAGTAAATTGTGCCATAGCTTGTTATGTGTTATCAGCTGACGGATATGTTCTGGGGAATTATCAATGGCTGAATATATTACCTGGACAAGGGACATATCAAATCCACTTAGCAGAAAAATTAGATATCCAAGGATAACAATGACATCAGATCATGGTAAATAATTATGAGTTTTTAAAAAATCTAAAAAAAAAGTAACAATAAATATGCTCAACCATTGATAAATATACAAAATTAAAATGAAATAGTAAATGCTATTGTTTGTTTACTACCAACAGACCTGTAATGATACTATTATCAGCACAAAGACGTATCATATTTCATTACAAGAAGGAATTTTCAAGCTATCTGAAGAAAAAAATTGCATTTCTCAGTTGTAAATGTACTGCCTCATCATGACTACGGATGGGTTGATCACTATCTCAAATCTACGACAAAAGATAACTTCACCAAAACGCAGTGTATCACACTGATATCCAGAAAAAAATAAGTCAAAGAAATGCAAATTTCCTGGAAATCAGTTGTATCTGCCTAAGACAAAACAAATGTCTTGCGCCCAGGGAAAATGAGTCGCAAGTCGTGCCAGGTGAGTTCAAGTCACAGCCGTTTTTTACTACATGTATTTACCAACTATGATACCATATTATTTTTTCAGATTAAAAAAAGGTTAAATTGACGTATCTTTGTCAAAAAGTAGTTAAAAATGATAAAAAATTGGCAGTATATCTTCATAGCCCCGCGCGACATTGACTCATTTGCCCTGGTCACAAGACAAATACAAGGTTGTGCCACATCTAAAAATTTTCCTCATTCAATCATTGTGGCATTGGCATTATCTGAAGTGAAAAGATTAACAAATGGAATATACAAGTTTACAGTGCACATAAACACTGAGAAATAGCATATTCCAAGCTTATGATGAAAGACTTTTAAACTATTCATGTACTTTATCATCTCTTTTCACTACACAAACCACACATAGAATAAACAAATAAATGAAGAGACACCATTTACCTGAGATGATAAGCCTGTTCAATACACGCAAGGCTTTTGCATGGAGCTGGATATTGGATGGATTTTGATTCAGCAGTTTCAAAACTTGACTGAAATGGAAACAGCAAATTACACTGAATTTGAGCAGACAAGTGTGCAAATCATGTTATGCTTTTATTCTTTATAAGTGACTCAGGACATTCTGCAATGGAGTATAAGTAATTCATTGTTGCTTTAGTGACCCTGTAAGGGGACGCAGTGGCTCAATGGGTATGGCGTCTGCTCATGGAGAAAACAGGTCGGGATCGAAAGGCGGGTTCTGCATCGGGGGATGACAGAACACGAAGATCGAAAACCCGCATTTTTTCAGTGACTCAACGGTCCCCTGGCTTCCTGTGGGTAGGGAAGCCCAACGTCTAGCCTTCTCAGATAAGGGCGAATATATTTCGGAGGTCCCGTGTGTACGTTACGCACATTAAAGAACCCCTGGCAGTTGAAAATCGATGGAAGAGATGCCTGAGTGCCACTGACCCGGCAAAATTTCTAAATTTAAAATTGCTACCCACAAAATTTCTCAGAAAAAAAATTGACATCTTCTAAAAGCCGAGATAATCCTATCTCTTAGGATTGAAGGCTTTAAAAAAAAAAAGTGACCCTGCAAACAGCCCTTCGGTATATCAGGCAAATGGGCAGCAAGGATTTTGGACTGTGCTGTCATTTTTCACCAATGGTCACTGGCACTCTTTGACTTAGCTCTGACTCTTTCTTTCACATGGCAGCAACAGGAGTTACGGGAATGGTTTAGAATCAAAAACACAAGCAGGCAAGAACGAGCTGCCTGAGTAGGCAGGTTATTCTCTGCTTGTCCTCCTTCCCAGTAGGGTTTGTAATGAGTACTGATCTTACACTATATAGTCAGGGGATGTCTGTCACCTGGGCTGGTTACAGAACATTGGCTTGCTTCCACCAGCGATGGATCATGAGAGAGATGAGGGATACATGCACGCTGGGCCTTACCGACCAAAGCTTTATGACCTAAACCCAGTGTATGGGGTCATCTCTGCCTCTGAGGACTGGGAAAAGTTGGGATACCCACCGAAGCACCTTACACCAGATAGGCACGAGCCAGTCTTCAAAAAAGGCAAGAAGAATCGTGCCTGGCCTGTTTTGAGTCTTGTAGCTGGTTACTGCAAATGCACAGAATCTGACTATCCTCGGTCCTACGTGGTGTCCCACACTCCTGGTTAGGATGCGGAGCAGCGGCTGACTGCTGTTGACCACAAGGAGTTTGGGGGACTCCTGGAGAGTGCATGATTCGCATGTCCCCAGTACAGAGCCTTCATCCCTATCTCATAGTCCAATGAGGGACCTTTGTTCACACTAGAAGAGCAATTCATCTCCTGGAGTCTCTTAAAGGCTCCCCTGACAGCTGCCATCCGTTAACTGAGGGAAGCAGCGATTGGACTGCAAAGAAATTGGAGGAGGGGATAGACCACCACCAACAGGTCTTACTGTTATATGGTGTCACCCGCTCACTAGTGCTCACTCTGCTGTTTGCAGAGGAAGATTAATCCTGGTGCAGACATGTCACAGCTTAGTCCAACTGGCAGCCCATTACAGGAGGCAACTCGGATTTGTAATTAGGGCACACACACACTGAACATCTTATCCAAACACATGCGCTTCATTTTACTACCTGAATACCCCATGCATACAAGCTGCAAAGAGCTTCATGAGCTTGCAGTTGCACCTCTGCACTAGTGTAACAAGTGAAAACAAAGGATTATCAGATCCAAGTTTGTATGTCTCAAAATGGCTATGGCAACTTAACAATATCTATGCCCATTATGAATAAAATCTTTCTATGGCTCTCATGGCTTTCTCAAAGTTTTAAGTAAAAAAAAAAATTCCTTATTGTACAAGTGATGTGAGCCTTTCTGGAATAATTTTCCAACATGAAATTTTCTTAGTTATCATAAATTTACATTTCTACTAATCTTTAAAAAATGTTTCTTTGAGAGCAGGAAAGTAAAGGTAGTGAGCTAATGTTTTTTCTTATGTACAGTGTGAATCAGGTATGAGACAAATATACTCAGTAAGATATAATTTGCCCCCACCAAGAAGCATTTCAATCTCTACTGAAACATACTATACATTTCATTCATCTGATCAATGCTATAAAACAGTGATAATAAAGCAATGCTAGCAGCAGAGAAAGAAAAAGTACATGTTATTTTGTTTTTCTTAAGCCTTCCAATTCTTAGAAAGAACTATTATCTCAACTTTAAGAAGCTGCCTGGGTGTGAAAATGTATGAGGGTAGAAATTTGGATTTGGAAATTTTGCCCGAACAACTTTGCCTATTCATTATCAATTTTTAACTGCCATTACACACCTGGGACCTCCGAAATATATTTGCCCTTATTTGAGAAGGCTAGACAGTAGGCTCCCTACCCAAAAGAAGCCAGGGAACCGTTTAGTCTCTGAAAAAAATTCAGATTATCAATCTTCCTGTCACTTCCACCCCCCAGTGGAAGGATCAGTGAGTTGATACCAGACACAACCTCACTAACGTGAGTTGTTTTCAACATGAAGCAAACACCAAACCACAAAGCTATAGCAATCCTGTGAAAAAACTACATTGTCAAGAACTGAAAAATTGTTCCAAAAGATATGATTATCTCTCGCTATAATTCGGTCAAAGACAACACACTTCTTCACTTTCAACTGGGGGTGTGTTGAGATTATAGAGCTACTCACCTAAAGACATCAAGTTTTCTCCTCATCTTTTCTTCCATGACGGAACTGTTGACCATGAAACTGTGCAATATTTCCAAGCCAGTCTGGTTAAGAGAAGACAGAATGCAATAATTCATAGTAGTTATGCATGACGAATTAAAATGATACATTTCTACATTGGCTTCTTCTCAAGATATTTCACAAATACTGGATTTAGAGAAAAAAAAAGCTGTTGAACGAAAAATAAAAAAAGGCCATCTAACAAAAAAAAAAAAAAGAAATCAATTAGCACACATCTATAATACTATCAATAACCATTTGAAAGCTTTTTAATAAAAAGAAAAAAGAAACAGCTGTTTCTTTTAAACAAAAAATTGTAAAGAAAAATCTGAAAATTACTTTTTTAATAACTGTTAAGCAGATGAAATGTAAATAAATAAACAAAAGATTGTAAACACTATTTTTGGCGATGGCAATGCTTTCACTATATATATATATATATATATATATATATAATGTATATTTATATATATATAAAAAGACCACTATGAAGTGCTGATACATTTCAATTCCTTCAAAAATTATTTCAGTGAGTTTATGCTTATAACCAAATGTGAAGAACTCATTTCTATGCAAGAAAAAATCTTTTTTTTTGAGACAATGTTTATTATCAGAAGGAAATCAAAGCAAATGATATTACTTGGCAGCAATATGTTATGATTTCATTTAACTTACCAGTTGTATCTCCAGGTCATGCCTCATGTGATCCATGGTGGACAAGACCGACAAATACAAATAGTTGTCTTCAACATCTTTCCTTCTGCTCTCTAGTCAGATGCAAGAAATTAAAAAGCAATGAAAAAACACTTTTCTCTTTCTCATATCTGATATTACTGATACAAATTTAAGTAAATCTTGTTATTTTTGTCAGCTATAAGAATTCGTATGAAAAGGAAACTTAACTCTGACAATTTTTCTAAATAAAAAAAATTTAAAAAATTAAACTGAATGGCCAGGTGTGCCTTCATGATTGTATTAAAATTTGCATTCTGTGACATTATAGCTGATGATGCATAATAAACTGTAGTAAAAGTAGCAATATTTTTCTACTAAAAGAGAAATCAAGAGCAAAGAACAATATTATGGCAAGAACTTACTATCTGCAAACAGTCTCATTAAACTCTGGAATGCAGATTGCAGTTCATCATGCTCTGCTGAGTGTTGAAGTATGTGGATGATTCCATTCACTTCTTGCGCATTTGTAAAATTCTGGATCATTGTGCTTGTGTCTCGCTGGGTTTTTGGAGACCAACGACCACTGTCATGGTCCGGACTGCTTGACTTCCTCATTCGCATTTTCTGCCACCTCACTGAATTAAAAAATTGAATTGGAATAATTTAGTTATTATTTAATTACATTATATATATACAATCTAAGAGACATTCATATATTCTACCAAAAATTCCTGATGTATATTTCATTATATTATACATCTAAAGAATACTTTTGCTTTATTTTATAACAGAACACATAAGCAGTACATATGAGATAATATAGATCTAAATGTACTACATTTAGATCTAGATGAAAGAGATCTCTACATTGGATATAAATTATACAAAAAATTAGTAAGTCCTTAATTTGAAAATTCCATATTGATCTAGATTTAGATCTTGATTTTAGATGATCTCTCTACACCTAGATTTTGATCTATGCCTATGCCTTTCATTCTCCTGTGGGGTGGTTGCCTTGGAAAATTTCAGTAGGTTTCAAATAACAACAACTTATTTAGTAATGTCTATCTCTTCCCTGTGTACATTTATAATTTGAAAGAAGCAAACTGGGTAGATTCTCTAGATCTAGATATCTATCTTAAACAGAATTTGTTTCCACATCTCCCTGTTTTTGGCATCACTCATTGATGGAACCAAGTACTGTACATAATGGCAATGACTAAAAACACTCTTCTTATTGAAACGATTAAAATCTAGATCTAGATCTAGATCTAGAATCTAGATCTAGATCTAGATCTCGGTCTATAAGCAAAAATCCAACGATCTAGATCTAGAATAGATCTAGATCTAGATTTAGATTCTAGGTCTAGAGTCTAGAATCAAACTTCTGGATCTAGATCTAGATCTAGATCTAGAGTCTAGACCTCTAGTGAGTCTAGTCTTGGCACTAGCCTCTACCTAGTCTAAGCCCTAAGGCTAAAACAAAACAAAGTTTTGATTCTAGACTAAGATTAAGATCTCTACTAGAGTTTCAGTCCTTGTCAATAGAAAAAAAATCGCAAAAAATGTAAGATCTAGATCTAGATCGAAAAATATTTATATGCTGTTTACCATATTAACTATGGGAGTATCTCATTTTTGTATCCACTTCCTTTATTGTTTTATCCATGTTCCTCATTTATCCGAGCGGCCAGCAAATTCTACTGTGGCAGATGATCTTTGTAAACAAAACCTTCACGTGACACACCGGGCACCCAAAAAAAAAAAAAACTTGCATCAAGTGGGTCCGTTTTTGCGAAACAATTTCACATTTAAGACGTCTGATAGACTCCGTTGCCGTTAAATTTCAAACTAATGCAATCACATATTCTGAAATCCCAAGTCATAATTATGCTTTTCTCATCCTGAAATTTGTGTAAAATTTAGTTGTTCGTGCCGAGGAACCAAAAGTTTGCCAATATTTGACCAATTCAAGCCGCATCTAGTCTATCACGAGTAAGATGGGCCAAAATTACCGGTAGACCGGACAGGTAACGCAAGATATTGATTGGTATGTATCACTAGCAGAGATAATTCTAGTGACGATATCAGAATGTCTAGTTCAAATATCTTGAATATCTATATTCTGAGGTTAGGATAGGTGGAACAGGGAATCCGCTATCAGGCGTTTGACGAAATAATACTATCAGGTAGGCTAAGCAGTTTGTGGTGGATAAGACACAATTAATTTTGTAATTAGAAATTCAGCATCAGCCAGCCAGTGTAATGCATGGTCACGTCCCCGAAAAATAATTCTGTGGGAAAACATTTTGTGGGCATATTCAAATAGGACTGGTTTAATGAAAAGACATTTACTTTTTTTTTTTTTTTTAGTGCAGGGTTTTCGCGAATCGTGGGCCATTCAGATTTTATTTATTTATTTATTTATCTATTTATTTATTTATTTATTTATTATTTATTTATTTATTTATTTATATGCTTTTATAAACTGGTTAAATGCAAATTAAAAGAAAATTGCATGTTACAATAAAGACGCTGCTTGATCCAAAGAGCAGAGTGAACAAAAAGCCACGAGAGCGAGTTTTGAACAGCTGAAAAATAATTATAAATTGCAACAATTGTGGGCGGCACAGCAACAACAACAAAAAAAAGGGGGGGGGTGTGACCGACGGGCTAAATGTCCTCGAAAAGATAAATGGCAGCGTCGAATCCTACAGAGGGATGGGACAGTTTAAAGCTGCATGTAGGCCTCTTTTTTTTTTTTTTTCAGTGACTCAACGATTCTCTGGCGTTTTGTGGTAGGGAAATCCGACCACTTGTCTTCTAGAAAAAGACCAAATATATTTCGGAGATCCCGATATGGTGAGGTCAGTTCTTTGTTGCTCTATCTCCACTTTTGGGTTGTTTGGAAATATATGTGTCATATGAAAGAGGTATAGTAAATCCACCATGTAATGTAATTATTTCACCTATCACCTGCCCAGACAGGTAGATTTCGAAAATTCATTTTGTCCTGTCTCCTATGTGTAAAAGCAGTTGCTCTACATAGAAGATCATTTTTCTTAAAATTGGGAAAATGGAGATAGAGCAACAGAGAACTGAGCTCACGATATGCGTTACACATGTTGGCTAAACTCTCGTGGTTTGTGGTCCCAGTCTGTTTCTACTATGGAACTGGCGAAAATGGCATATAAATCGATTACTGCATTCCAGTCATATAAAGACATGGTTAAAGAACCTTTGGCAGTCGAAAATCGGATGGAGGACGGTGGAGACTTTGCTTTCTGGGAAAAAAAAATTTCAAGTTCAACATTTCTATTCACAATTAAGCTTAAGCTTATTCCCACCAAACTAATCACGCACTAAAAATCGAGACGATGTTGTTTCTTACGACAAAAAGGCTACATACGAAACAAATAATAATTTAAGAACAAACCTGAGATCTTTTCAAACGCTATACCTTACATTCAAGCTTTTTTTTTTTTTCACCCCTTTTGCCCCATTTCACCAAGCAGGCACACATTGTCGTGCATGAGATGTATACTACTGTTTTATTGTCTTATCAAATGTCTTCGTTTTTCGCTCATGTCTGACTTTTCTCATGCATATACTGCGATAGGCCATGCTCATCAAACAGCAGCAGGCCTAATTTCACACACACACACACACACATGCACATACAACACAGGAAGCAGTGCAGAGGCAGAAAGAGACCGCCAACCTGAATAACTGCCAAGGCTGATTACAGACAGCTTCAGTCGGTTGCAAAGACAAAAGGAGCCCAATCGGGCGGAAGCAGTAGTATTGTTTACCCATCATCAGAATCTGACAGTGCCTACTATTCTTCTAATATGCCAACAGCTGACAACCACTAGAGTTTGATAAGAACACAAGTGCATGCCGAGCAACTCATCGAACCTCAAGATGGTCTCGATGAGACCAACAAAACAAACAACGGAACATTTTCAAACACTGACAGACAGGCATGTTTCAATATATCTAATGGTGTTCAGCTCTTCGTTTTTATCGCTCTAGATACCCCTAATGTTGTAGCCCCTTCATCTCCTTTCCCTCTTCTGGCCATTTGGATATCTACCTACCTACCTACCTACCTACCTACCTACCTACCTACCTACCTACCTACCTACCTATGTATCTATCT
>JBCAUA010418709.1:0-17907 GCA_038406235.1 Peronia verruculata | reverse complement strand
CCCCCCCCCCCCCCCCCCCCCCCCCCCCCCCCCCCCCCCCCCCCCCCCCCCCCCCCCCCCCCCCCCCCCCCTCATCTAATAAAAATAACACTTGAAGGGCACATGCTAATTTTGAAGGGATATGGAAAGACATAAGGTGCTCTGTTTGCTTTTATTATTCCTTTTTTTAATAAAACTATCTTTGTGCTGAGTTTAATCTAGAGCAGTTGGCAGATTCGCAATAGCAGTAAGTTGTTGAAACCGACATTTCACTGACGCAGAGGTATGAGAGGACACCTCCAAAATTGCAGGAAACAATATGAGCAATGATCTATTCCATAACAATCTATCTGTGCCCTGTCCTCATACACTGGAGGTATACTCTGTTCATTCAAAGGCTCTGTCTATATAAGTTCCTCATTTTTAGTTTTGATTTCTAGAAGTAGTCCTAGCAGACTGAATGCAATGATAGTTTATTAATTGAGTTTCTACACCCTCCTTCCATCAATGAAGTAGATGAGGATGAAGAAACTTCAGGTTTTTGTAAAAGCATTCTGGCAGCTCCAGAAATACCAATCCCAATAGACATATAACTGTTACAGCTGGAAAAATAATATCATAGTGATTCCTCTCCATATTTTATGGCAAAATAACAGTGCTGGTAGATCTTTTCCTGACAGGCAGATGGTGTAAAGATCATCTCACACCAACTGAAGCACAGACCAATGACTTAAACATCTACACTTTTTTCTCATAAAAATAATTGAAGCTAATGTTGGTTTCTGACAGAAAACAGAATTGGATTCTAAAAATAACAGAATATTTTAACAAACAATCTGCTTACAGGCAAAAACAAAAATAGATACATCAAATTACCTTCAGATTATCAAAGTTCTCAACAAAGTTATTTGTTTCAGCTGCATGCAGTAGAGATTCCTTCACGGAGATAATCTACAGGAAATGTTAAGGCTTCACTATGTGCTATTGCTCTATAAATATCAATGATAACCCATATCATCTCACAAATAAAATGTGATTTATAAGTCATTTCCTCGGCCTTGCCAACATATTCATATTGAAATCTGTGCATCTGTGAGAAAGATTACACAACAATACATTTAGTATTTCCTTTCCTTTTACTGGGCTTAACCTTTAATATATAAACCAAAGCTAAACTTTTGGGCATGATTATTTTTTCTCATTCATGTGTTGTAATGCTGAGATATTTTTTCAGTGAGGAAAAAAAAAAATAAAAAAATCAGACAATTTTTGTCTTTTCTTTTTTTTTTCCTGTGAGGCAATTCAATAAGGAGCAGCTTTTCTGTCCAGGCAATCTTAAGACAAATAGAGAGTGAAAGATGTTTCCATATATAGTGAATGTCTATGATTTACAGAAAAGGATACAGTCTCTCTCTTTCTGGTGAAGAATGTGACTCTGCTCAACTGCTGTCCTGGTTTAAAAGCCATTTTTCTCAATTCCTGAATCTCATGGAAATCTGAGAGATGAGCAAATGGCAGAAAAGCAACTTCTTTGTCTGGCAGCAACAACACCCGGAACCTGTCCTTTTCTCTTCTGGCAATTCTTGCTTCAATGATCTGTGATTGAAAAATGACTGATAACGTTGAGATGAGGTGTACACAGCAAATGCAATATTTACTTTCATAAATATTTGATGGAATAAATACTGTTTAAAATGCTTTGATGGAGCATGAATAGTCACTGTGGTGTTGCTAAACTTTACTGTGCATCTATGACATTCTTATTTCTACTTTCAATCATCTTAAATTTTGAGTCTTATCAAAGTTTCATGTTGATTGTACAAACCCTCTGAAATCCTCTTTGAATAAAAAGATGTCCTAAAAGAGAGTAACTCAGCAGAACAGCAGTTACTAAAATGAAACTCTGAACACTTTGGTATTCAAGAACTGGCAATCATCAATGCAAACTTGTTCAGGTAGATCAATCAACATCATCAGGTTTACCTTGCCAATTTTGTAGCTGGAATCTTTCACAGGACTGTCTGCACTGTCTTTATTGGCTCCTTTCTGTCCGAACTGTCATTACAAGCAAAATACATAGGAATTACACAAATGAGATAAAGAGATTACTTTTTTTAAGAACAGTAAAATATTTAGGCAAGGGTAAAAAGAAAGTGGAAAACAAGCCTGTGGTATCTTATTCATAATAGAATAAAATGAAAGGTAAATATTTATCTGCAGAAAAAACAATTAATCATTATTTCAAACAGTTTTATCTGATTTCAGAAAAAAAATTAGAACATATGTCATCAACATGATCTCATGAAAGGAAGTGAATTACATGCAAGTTCATTCCTTTATATCTGAAAGTAGTTGGATAGGTTTGAATGTCAATGAACAAAACTTACATTAAAAGAGAGCTTGAGTTTCTTTTCCTCAACATTAAAGTGCACCACTCGACATCGAATTACTTGGCCTGTATAAAACAATGTACTGGGATCATCCACCTTTTCTGTGCTCATATCCTTGAGAGTCACAAAACCCTGAATAAATGAAAACAGCTGTTACAAAATGTTCTTCAAAAAAATTTATGTATATCAGAAACTGCTTTGAAATAAAACACAGGCCTTTAAAAAAAACAAAACAAACTATAATCACTTCCCTTGTCAAAATGTACAGGTAATTTAGTTTTTTTAATTATTTGCACCATTGCAGTAAAACAATCAAAATTAAGAGATAAGCTTTCTTAAACAAAATTTCTCCAAACCATGAATTTCAATATAATGGAATGTCAAACTCCTCATTAAAAAAGTCTGAAAATTTGTGGGTTGGTCAGACACTGTCCACTGTAGAGAAGACGAAAAAAAATCGAAGTAAAATAGTTTTATATTAAAAGAACCCTAAAAGTTTCCTCTAGAATATTCAAGGGAAATGACTCACTAAATGAAAAATATAACAAAATAACACAAAAACAAGAAACAAACAAAAACGAAACAAAAAACCACCAATACTGTGCTAAAATAATAAGATTTTCGTACATAAGTGTAGCTTCATGTATTCTAGATATAGATCATGATTGCGAACAACTTGTCAAGATAACCTCCACTAGGAGGTTGAAAGATGTATACAGATTGAGAACAACTTTCCTCTCAACATCAGTGTTTTCTAAAACAAAAATGGCGTAAGTAAAAAAAAATTTTTCTTGCCGTATGATTTAAAGTATGAATTTGAACCAACAATCCTCCTGCTTCACTCGACTGTATATTGTCAGGTTTGAGGAATCATGTGTCGCAAACTTTCAACACATATTTGTCTTCAAATTAGAACTATACCCCCACAAATGACAGACTGTCTCTCACTGACCACATGCTTAAAATTCTATCATGTCTTGTGTCGCGATATCTGTGACGAGCTCCCATTGCATAGTGAATACAATGAAAGTTGGTTTGATCAGCCAATTGTATAAATGTCAATAACCATCAGAGCTTTGACATCCCTGAATACATAAGTTTATGTGAAACAGTAGTTGTAAGACAAACAGTTTGTTTTTCATCAGAACCACAATGAGAACTCAAGCTAAAGACTCTGAAAGAACACATACCTTTACATCATTGAAGAATGATACAATGACAACATTTTCCTTCACTGCCAAAATATAACCTTCTAACTCCATGTGGGGTCTGAGCTGTGAGTAATCTGCCAGAATTGGTAACTTTGTTTTCACTAGAGACTGCTTGTGAGTGAGCATCACCTTTGATTTTTTGTAGTCTACCTTTAAAACCTGCATGAAAAGCGCATGTAAGTTATGTGCATCAAATGCAGAAGACAGCACACAAACAAAGTAAAATCAATCTATTCTTTATTTCAAATCTACAAGTATTCAAAGTAACAACCTTATATAATAACTTTTATATGCCATCTATTATCTGCTGGTATAAAATTCATCGATTAGAAATGACAAGTGTAAATACATAAATATACCATCATATAAATCTGAGCAAACTATTTTCCTAGGTATTGGGCATTTCCAATTTCATTTTTTTTATACATTCTTGACATGTGCCAAAGTGAGCTATTTACCCTGCATTTCATTTTCATTCCTGCCTCAAATTTTTTCTCAGGATGCTTGATGGGTACGTCAGCAAGATGAAGGCAAGGCACAAAGGAAAATATGCCCCTGGACAACTTCACGACAGCTCCATTTGATGTTACTTCTTTGATCACAGCCTGTTCAAATTAAAATTTTTAATGCATATAAGTAGAAGCGATACAACATCATAAAAAGAACAAGTGAAGAACAGGAAATGGCCTGTTCAGATTAAATTCTTGTGCTTACAAAAAAAAAAAAAAAACATGACAATACAACGAATCTATAAAACTATTAACTAGTTTCTCTCCACTTATATATGAATACAAGACTGGCTCAGAAAAGTGGACCAAATGTCCACACAACTTTCTCTGGTAAATCTTTATAGCTCGCAAATTCCAAAAATTAAAATGTATCAAAAGACTACATAACTTGTTAAATTCACTCCATCTATCTTCATGCACCCTGTACAGAAATATAAAGAAATGAAAAGGAAATCCCAAATGCACTCTATTGTTTAAAAATTTATCATGTTTTCAAAGGAAGATGATTGCTCAAAACTGACATGCAAACAAATAAAATAATAATGTAACTATCATGACTTTACCTCTACAGTATCTCCAACTGAGATGTCCTGAACTGACAAAAATTTCTCTTTCAGAATGCTCCTGTGATAAGAGATGTAAGATAAAAACAAAGTTCATTTAGATCAGGCATTTAAATGTAACTACAGCAATTCATATAAAAAAAGAGTTGAGCTCAGGAGGAAAAAAATCAAGCTAGTCACTGACTGAAGTTAAAGTCTGTTGCTTCAGCAGAATTGAAACAATTTTTTTTTTTCATCACTACTGAAATGATTTAGACAGCAACAAAAAATTAAACTGGCACTAAGATTATCTAAATAATAATAAAAAAAACCTCACTGTTTCAAAGTAATCAGAGCAACTCCTTCCATGAAGTTGAAACCCATGGTGCGACACTGACAAACCATTCCTTTCTCATATTTGGTGATGTCCGGATTCTCTTTATCACTCAGATGGCTTATCTGGATTGAAAATAAAAAATTAATTACCAGTCCCGCCTGTCTACTTTCAATCGCACTCAAAACATAATGATACTATAGGTTTATGACAAATAATTATTCTAAAGTCTATTATCAAAATTCAATTACCCACAACATCACAAGAACTGGAAATGGCTACAGACAAAGTATGCATTAGTATTACGATAAATTTCCTATAAATGAATCAGTGAAAAAGTCATACAGCTTCACTTCTACTTGTTCCACAACTGAATCTACTAGTCTGACAAGTAAGTGATTTGAAAAATATAATACAGCCTACTACTGTCTGCAACATGTCTCCAAGTCTATCATTACGCCTACATAAAACATTGAACTAACTGAAAATCCAACTTACTGAACAGAAACCTTTCACACTGCCAGGGAGCTTGAAGTAGACTCCTCGTTTTGTATCAACTCGCAAGACAGTAGCATCTTGAATGGCACCAACGGACAAGTCTCCGAACAATTGCAACGGACTTCCGTTGAAGTGGACAATCTTTGGTAGAGCAGTCAACTGGATGATCTTATTGGCCCCGATGTATAAAATTTTCACTTGCAGCTGCAGATATAAAATAATTAATATAAGTAGAAATTCTTGTAGTTTGTGTGTGTGTGTTTTTGTCACAAGAAACATAAAAATACATTACTTGATCTAATGACTAAAACTAACTCCAAGTACACGACAACTATTACCATAAAAGAAAATCAAAACTGTTTTTCTAATTCTATGTGTACCTCTTCCCCAGGCTTGTATTCTGTGGCTGATTTTGGCAATTGAGTACTGTGAATCACTCCATCAAAGTTCATTACACTGACAAATATGCCATTTTTTGTTGCCTGTGAATGTAAGATAAGTGATAACACATGTTAACACAAAATGTGACATATGAGTGACATACAATATATTTCAAATGCAGGCAATGGGTCTCAGCAACAGTCTAACAATGTATGACAAGGCTAGCGTAAGGCCTAAGTGATGAAATCTGCTAAAACAGTTACTAGTTTGATGAACATGAAATTTTTATGTTTGTAGTATCTTCACACTCCTCTTGGTTCGCAGATGAACAACTATGAAGATGTCTAAACTGCAAAGTTACCTGATAAACTTTCAAAAAATACTAAGAGATGTCTATCAAAAACAAAAGAAGAACTAATACTGTAAAAGAAATATCCTGATAAAATTAAATGTTCCCTTGGTTACCTATGTTTGTGATGAAGAACTTTGAAAGAACAAATTGTCATAACATTCCTCAAAAAATATATTTCAAGCCTGCATTTATTTACAATGTGTCCAACATTTACACTACTGTTGCAGTTACAGAGAAATTCTTCGAGTTCCATCGATTAAGGGCTCAATTTAAACATGAAAATTTTACTCAGTACACATCTCTATAAATACATAATAGAAAATGAGACAATACTTACTTTCTGCACCACAGCACTGAGATTCATCCCTGGGACAAGACAGCTGAGTTTGGCCTCTTCATTGACCTATGGGGTAACGCAAATAAAAATTATAAAGTCTAATTCATTCACTGCTGAGCAAAATTTTCTGGTCTCCGCTGCTGTGCTGACCATTTTTTTTTTTTTTTGGGGTAAATATAGGAATTTAGGAAGGTTTAAGAGAAAAATCATATAAAATATATTGTTTGACCTATTGTAATAATTTTTTTTTCTGCTTAATACTTGTGACTGAATATTGTAACTTGCTATTTTATATTTTTGTGTGCTGTGCAATGTTATGTTTAGGTTTGCTTTGGTGAAAAGTAAAGAAAAAGGAAAAAATTACATAAGCTAGATCAAGATCTAAATCTTGGCCCATTCAGCTGTCACTAGATCTAGAATCGAGATCTATCACTCAAAACAAATCAGTATCCTCTGCATTATCAGAATCAAGCATAAACTGCACTACTTTGGGCATTAGAAGCGTTTCAATAGGTTCATGATTCCCAACAAAAAAATGAACAGTTGTCCTAATACTTCAAAAACACTTTACAAACTGACTCAGAAATCTCTCAAATATGCTCAAAGTAGACCACAAAGACTGAGAAACACTGATTTCCCATCATACCATGTGATTTTTTTATCACAAATAAGGCCAGCTTTAGTTTCCCAACCACTGTTCGGGTATTTTGTGAGAATTCTTGTCGGTAGCATACAAGCAGAAACTGACTTTGTGAGAATTCTCGTCAGTAGCAGTGAATGAGCTAAGCTACTCAACAAACAGAAAATATCATTAAAGAGATTTTTACCATTTTTTACCATAGTACATCTTATTACAGTAACTCATTTCTTTGGTTGTCTCTCCTCAGTAACATTGCAAAACATAAAAATTATACCTCACTATGTAAAGTACATTTCATTTTCTATTGCAACTTCTCCACTTACTTTGTTCCTTTGATATGAAAAAAAAAAAAAGAAAAAATAGTACAGTGGTCTCCACCTAAGAACCCGGTCGTCAGGAGACAATAAAAGCGGGCTCTTAGCGAATTGGGAAGTTATGCAACCCATCTGACCATAGCTTGTCTTGACTACCATGATTAGTTGATCGTTACCGTCAGTTAATGATTTATCTATGCAAATAAGTACAGCCTTCTTCCCTGTGTGTGTTATAATTAGATGCAGCAATTCCTGATCTTTTTAACATATAGAACTTTATATCAACACTGCCCAGCACTTAAACGCCCTGTGAGTTTTCACATAAGGGTACCATTATTGAAAACATGATATTGCTATGCTACCCTGCGGATAATCGCACGAGTGACTCAAGTATTTACAGACCCTCTGAAGTAGCAAAACAGTTGACCAGTCAGGAGGCTAAACCTTGTCCAAAAAGCCAATCACTGGTGCTGCCCCACGTGTTGTCAAACAAAGAAATGGTTCCAGGTTAGTTAACAACGTGGCCTGATCATGCAGTCATACATCAACCATCACTTCCACTCCTTTGTCTGCCTGTTCTCTCCACCCCTGAACCCTTTTTACAGCACATCTAGCACTGTGCATTTCTCTTAAGTGAACGGTATGATGTGGAATTACCCCATAAGTACTCGGGTACCTTGGTCCGACACCGGGCTCTTAAATGGATTTTTTTTATTTGGGAGGGCCCAGAGAGGGATCTTAGAGGGGTAAATTGTAGAGGAAAAATTCCGTTTCACAGCGGAGGTGGGTTCTTAGGTGGACAGAGCTCTTAGGCGGAGGGTTCTTAGACGGAGACCATTGTAATAATAAACACTGGCATCTGGCAGCTTGCTATTATTTTCACTTTAATAAATGCAATAACAGACAGACAAACATAAGTATTTTGCTCTACTTACAGTTGCATTCTGTACAACAGCAGGATCAATAGTTACATTGACTACACGAATTTCACCTGCTTTCAGGCTAGAGGTATCTTTCATTTTCAGAACACACCAAACAGGCTGGCCAACACAGAGGGGAGAGTCTGAAGCAAAATAAAAGTAGTGGGTCTAGGGAAATATTCAAGATCTCATGCGTACAAACCGACATATTTAGAAGATCAAAATAATGACCTTTTCACTGCAAGTGCTCTAGTGCTTTGCCACTGTTAGATCAATTGTATATGGGAAGTCAAACGCTAGGCCATTTGATCTAAGAAGATTGATCTGAATTTATGTGGCCAGAGGGGTGATAGTCAACAATTTGTGTGATAAACTAGAACATGAATAATGTTAAACCCTTTCATGAAGTGGCTTGGTGTAAGACATTACATCAGGCTATGAATGAATGCGCAACAGAACAGTTTGTGTGTTGGATATGGCAGACTTGACACCCCTATGCAAGTAACATGTACTTGAAAGTACAGCCCCTCTACTAATAACTAAAAAGGTGGTGAAGCTAAGGGAGAGATTTGAAGAAGCACATGGTCAGTCAGTGATTCGATTGTGGTCATTTCAAAGCCTGGATGAAATTAAAAGTCAACAGATGACTAATAAATAGTGCCTGCCATCCAATTTGATGCAGCTTTCCGAAAAGAGTTTCCGCTCATCTGTGGCTGGTTCGCAAGTATTGAGTTAAGACAAGTTAAAGGAGACTAATTATTACCATTGTTGTGAAGTCTGATGTATTTTTCTGCATCTTTTGTTGTAAGAAATGCTTGCACACCTTTAATACCCAAATCTATCCGGTAACCATGATCTTCAATGCTTGAGATGTTTCCAAACAGTAACTGAAATAAACAAATATAATAAGAACATTAAAAAATATGTGATATCTACGTAAATTTAGAGAACAAACACCTGTCACCTGTTCATGAATATACACTCGTTGTATACAAAACCTATTTTCAAGTAAAAGGTGGACTTGCAAGATTTTCAGCTAGTCTTCTTCATGTTCTTTTACTTACAGATAATAGATACTCTTGCACTTCAAAGTACAAATGTGACCCCAGGAATACTGGGAAGACAAAGTTAGGCTGCGTCTAAGGTGAAAAAAAAATCTTTTTATTTAGTCTAACTATCTTGCTATGTAAAATATGATTAGATTTAAACTATACATTAAATAATAAATCTACATCAAGACAATAATTACCAAACACTGATGACAATGATTACAATACTCATTCATGTTATCATCCAGCTATAGAATTTCTTTCACTGACTCATAACATGATCACCATTTTCTAACTGAATTAGAGTGGGCTGAATAAACATGGACTGCTGTTGAGCATTAAAAAAAAATATAAAAATTGACATACGCTTTTTCCACACTCTTAGCTTTATTCAAAACATTCGCTCAATGTTTTCCACTTTTTTCAGGTTTCCATACTTCTGAAGAATTCTGCGAAGCACAACACCAGTTGCTACAACAAAACCTGCTTTTGTATTTCAAGTCAATAGTCACTGAGCTCAAGAATTACAACATACTTACCATGCCATCTTTGATATTTTGGAGAGGAATGTTTCCATTAGAACTGGAAGGAGCACTGGAAAGTCTAATATTCTTTTTGTCTCCTTGCTTGTCATCTACAATGTCTTTTATTATCACTGAAAGCAACATTCCGGGCTTGAAGAGCTCATCCACAGGCTTTAAACTCTGGTAAGGAAATATAGTTCTCAACCATGAATGACCAATATATAGATCACTATGTTCTTCCACAACTGACTTACACAATTAAACTTTCACTGGCAAAGTTAGATGACATAAAACTCAAACTAAAAAAAGAAAAAAAATGTGACACAGATCTCTGGAAAACTTTCAAAGAATAAAAATTAAAAAAGACAATGGTCAGAATTCTTTCTCCTCACCTCAAGCATGTCAGGATCTTCATTATATGCTAAAGCCTGCAATTGTTGAGTGTATGCTGGTGAAATTTCTGTGATAGAGAGGGATGCTACAACATTTCCAGGTAGTGAAATTGAAACATAATAGCCTTGTGCATGTCTCACACAGCCTAGAACACATAAATCAGTGCTCAAATCCTGAAAAAACAAAAAAGTGTCAGTTATGGATCTGACAGAAAAAAGGTTATATCTTTTTCAAATATCTCAAATTTCTAATTTTATTCATGTACTAAGAAACAGAAAACAGCACTGTACATAGACAAAAAAAAATATCTATTGCCTGCCACCATAATACATGTACTAGTTTTCAGAGACATCACTATCAACTTTGACAAGAATGAAGGAATTATTTTTAACAAAGTGGGTGTTAAAGATTTGTGTGTGAGTGCAACTATGGTGAAATGGGTGAGTGGGAGATCATGCTAGCATTAAACTGGAAAGAAAAAGCATGTATGAGTTGCAGAGCAAGGAAGAGAGCATGCACTGTTTTTAAAAAAAGTAATCTATGTTCACTGACATGCTCTTTCATTTTGTTTGTAAATAGTATGGTTTAATTACAATTTTTAAACCCTTAATTCATTTGTTCATTAAAGCCATTTCCTTGTTTTGACTGAAGATCATTGGTATCCTAAAAAATGCTGTTCTTATTTCCTACTGGTTTCTAAACAAGTCATCAATGATATGATCTGTGGAAATGATTTTGTCTAGAAAACACATCATTATGTCTCTTCTTCATACAGGATTCAAAATGCTGATAAACACTGTGCACAAATTCTGGAACTCAGAGTTGGGTTACATTTATATATCTTAACTCTTTGACAGGATCCACAGCTGGACTGACCTACTCTGCTGGCTCACTTTGGGAACACACCTTCCTCACTTATACAATGGATTTCTAGTTTATATTTAGAAATAATCCATAAGTGTTGCATATGCACAAAAAGCTAAGATGCTGATCTTCACAAATCTACAACCTAAATTTAATTTTGATGCAAAACATTTTGACTTTGTTAGGAAGAAATAATTGCATAGAAAAAATAATTATGTGAAGTAACCACAAATGTTAAACTTACACTTGACTGATCTCTGTACCATTTTATTCAATTGACTTGAAATTTCTTCATCAAATGCACAATGCATATACCAATAATCCACAAAAGTTTCATACATATCCATTCATAAAGAAAAAAAGTTATGAGGAAAATTCTGACAGGGTCATAAAGTAAGAGACACCACTGCCTTTGATTATCAATAAAAGTATCATACAGACTGTATCAAATGTTACTGCTTGGACTGAAGCTTAGTGTGCCTGTGTTGGTCTAGATCTAAATACATTTCCATTTACAACTTGCGGCGACCGTCTTTTCCCTTTCTTAGATGTCACAACTGGCTGGCCATGCCCACTTTCGTTCACTTCGTCACTCAAGTTGATGCACAGCTCTAATCCTTCATCACTAGATCTATATCTAGCGATATTCTATCATTGTCACTCCTTCTTCACCCTCCTGTGCCCACCAATTTATCATTTCTCGAGCGCTTTGAGCATACATGTCACAGAACATTCTGCTAATAACACACGACTCACAATAATGGGACCCAATTCACCGAATCAAAATTCCTAGGTCGTTTTTTCACTAGATGAACTTTCCTGGGTCATTTCCTGTTGCAAGATAGTATTATGGCCAGAATACTTTACAATTAGTGACCAAATTCATAGGTTTACACTCTAAAACATGAAACACCGCTCACAGTCCAAAATCAGATGTGGCTCAGCCATGAAACATGGCTCGTGGTAGTTAAAGAATTAAGTGGTTTGAAAGGATTATTAAATTACCCTAAGAAAGAAAACTGAGAGTTGTTTGCTCAGTTAAGAATCTAACACTTCAAGGTTTTTCCCCCAAAGAGCAACGAAGTGTTAGCTGAGGAAAACGAAAATTCAGCCTCTGATCAGGAAATGTTCAAATTTATTAGAGGCCTTTTTTATTTTCCATTTCCAGTTGTGCAATTTTAAACATTTTTTTAGAGTCACTTTAGATGTGCATGCATGAGATTGTGGGTTTGTTTTTTTGTTTGCAAGATACTGCACATTAAGTTTGAAAATATGTACACTTTTGTTGACCAAACTACCTTTCAGGTCATTGTAAAGTAAGCCAACGTGTCTCAATTTTACTTTCTAAATTCTATTATTGCTCCACTAATTCTGATTGGAAATTTCTTTTGAGGACAAATAAAGTTAATCTTATCTCTTCCTAAAAGTTACCTTTTGCCAGTTATGAAGTTTTACAAAGAAAGAATAAAATTGAAAATTCACAGCAGTTCCTACCTTGTGCAAAGGTACATCTACAACAGGAACAACTTCAATTTTTTGTCTTTTGGAAGACTTCAATGGGCTTGGTGTCTCTGAACGTTGTCTTTTCCTACCACTGAATATCTTTTTTGTGGCACCTGATAAACTGACATCAACCTGCAAAATTGTATGTAGCTTAAAATTAATGTGGGTATAATGTCTATATTTAGTTTTATTTTATTATTATTATTATTTTTTAAAATTTTCTTACAGAAATTATATTAAGATATAGTCAAAATTTGCAATCCTGGTATGACATAGCATGCACTCCTAAACAGCCACCAATGAAGGATGAAGGCAAACTCCTTTTGAGGCAGAACAAAAAAGACACCAATAATCCAATCAAACTCAAATGGCACAATTGTGAGGTGGCCTGAGAAAAAGGGGCTCATGGTTAAAATGTTCAATTTTGAGTTAGTACTATTTTCAGTTGTAGCAACCATTTCTAAACACAAAACAGTTTAAATTGTTCAAATATCTCAATTTGGGATGAGGTCACGCTTGTTTGAAGAAAGTCACTCTGCAAAAGTAAAAACTGAGAAAAACGCATTTAAAGTCTAGACTTCTTGGGGTGGTCCTGGAGGTGATTTTTCTTTTGTCATTAAAGTTAGGTTTATATTAACCTTTCCCATCGAATTCAGCAAAATAGACTTTTTCATACGGTTGCCATGGCAGCACCGCCATCTTTGATTTTGGCGTCCCTAAATTGACTGCTTTTAAAATCTATCCCCTCTGCCAAATTTCAAGGAAACTTGATAAAACTTGGTGAATATATTGTTTAATATAATATCTAAAAAGTTACATATTTTTTTAGTCATTTCCATGCAATATAAAATTTTCTATAAATTTTTAGACGTATGTTAATACATGTATATGCTCACTTGTGAGCTGTGCAGACTGTAATCTGAAAACGTTATAAAGATCTGTTGCAATTTGTGAGTTGCACTTTTTTTTTGCCGCATATTTTGGCTTTATTTGTCGCATTTCTTGGCTTTGAAAATGGCATTTTTCTCTGATCACAGGAAAAACCTCTGCAAAGTACCATGTATGAATGGTCAATTTCGGACCATTTTGATAGAAATACAACTCAATACGATCAGAAAATAAAAGTTTTAAAATATTTAGAGGGTTCAGATCGTTATATCCTTTAAGCACAATGTGTAGAAATGGTTTAAGATTTGTTTGGTACCAAGAACTTGATTTTGACCTGAGGTCACATTTTTACCCTTTTTTTTTTGCCCTTTATCTCAAAAATTGTCCCAGTGACATGAGCACCTTTTTCTCAGGCCGCCTCACAATTCGTGAAAAGACTAAAATATATCAAAACTTTGCATCAAGCCTCACTGCACTGAATTATAATAAAAATTCTACTCCAGCATTTTCCCAACTTTATCATGAATGTATATAAAAGAGCGATAGGTGATGGACTTTAGAAGCAGTGATGATAACATGATGTAAGGAAATTTATCATGAAATGCCACTTAACACAAATGAGGAGACTATACTTACATCTCAACAATAGCTTTTCTTATCTAACCACATAAACATCAATGAGATAATTCGTAAGCTTTGTATCTGTCTGAGTCCCAGTCAAATCAGGAATAAATCAGTTATTCTGATCGTTAGATCTGTGCCACCAACAGACAACTTTTTTTTTTTTTATAATACAAAATATCATGATATCAAACAAAAATTTACCTTTTCAGATAGGTCAGAAATCTGGGTCTTTGCTTCTAGGTTTTTACGGACTGTCTTTGACTTTGGCCCACCTCTGGGAAAATCCTCCTCTGCTTTCCACATTTTAAGCTTACAAAAATGGTGACATAAGACAGAAATGTAACTCTGCAAAGATAAAAATGTAGGAAATCTGATAAAATAAAACGTGCCTAACCTAATCTATCTAATACTGTACATGATATGCTGAAGTTATACAAAAGACAACAACAACAAAAAAAAAAAAAAATGCCATGCAACTCCTAGACCAAAGACAGTATTTTATCTGGTCACAATGGGATTATGATTAGACCACCACTTCCACTGAAAGGTGAAGTAATACCTACATCTGGTGACAACAAAAATATATAATATCTGTGCTTCTTCTAACTTCAATGACGGTTAAATGAATATTTAGCATTCCATTTCTATCCTCCACATGTGACAAAATGACCATTCGACAACAGAAAATGTAATAAGTAAACATGAATAGACAGTATAGACTTACACACAAACTGCCAACAACAGTGTCTGAAATAGATAACAAGCAAGAAAGACTTATAGAATCCCATAGCTTTATTGTCATATGAGATCAATCTAATATGGTAATTTCAAGAATTATCTGGCGGCAGTTCATTGTGGTTTATATCTAGATCTATTATCCCCCAAAACCATGACTGTAGCTAATATGCCTGACAAAATTTAGATCTGCAATGCTTGCCATTAGAATTTACCAAGATGAGCACTGAACTTAAACAGTTGGCCCATGAGGCATTGGATAAGAATCATGACCCTGTCCTATTCAGGCTATTGATACAACCAACTGTCAATGGGCTTTGGGTAGTACAGTGGTTTCCATCTAAGAACCCTCCGCCTAAGAGCCCAGTCCACTCAAGAACCCACCTCTGCTGCAAAACAGAATTTTTTTCTTTATAATTTACCCCACTCCCCTCTAGAACCCACTCCCAAATAAAAAAATCCATCTAAAAGCCCACTACTGTTGGCAAGACATGCAAAGACTCACGGTGTAATTTCACATCATTTTGTCCACTTGAGAGAATGCACTGTGCTGAAAATAAGGACAGGGGGTGAAAAAACAAGTAGGCAAAGGAGTGAAAGTGAAGGCTGATGTAAGATTCCATAATCAGGCTACATTGTGGACTAACCCACAAGCATAAATTTCTTCATTTGACAACATGTGGGACAGCACTTATGAAAATAAGCACTCCATAGAATTAGATCTAGAATATCTAGATCTAGATCTAGGCCTATAGGTCTATTTTTGTTGATATTCAGTCTGATATTCAGTCTGTTTTCTCTCACTGTGCCTAACACTTGAAACTTGAAATTTAGTGTTGTCAACATTGTTGAACCGTCGCCCATGGCCGTTGCGGCCTGTTCACTTTCACCTAACACGGTAAAAACTGATCTACGCCGCCAACCCCGAAATGAAACAAGAGTTGTATCTGTAACTTCAAACTAACTTAGATCTTACTTAAACGTCCTAGCATGGAATGATTATGTTTCTAATGAAACATGTATGTGGACTCCTCTTGAAGATGCAATGTCGCATGGAAGCTGCCATTGACCATTAGACCAGGTCCGCATTCAAAAAAAAATTAAAGCCATCTTTGTATACGACAGCTGCTTAATAGTTTCTAAACATCTGAAATTATCTTAAATGATTATCAATCATTAACTTCGGCATCTTCAAATATTTTTTATAAAGTATAAAGACTGTAATCACAATAATTAAAGGAAAATTATCTTAAGTGACTTAAATATTTAAGCGAATATGAGATCAGTGATTGAGTTTCTTAACTGGTATAAAATAAATTCTGGTAGCTGAAGTTTATGGAATGGACAAATAATTCTATAAATATCTTATTGTATAATTGTATCTTCAAACAAAGATTGGATGGAAATCAGATCAATATAAAATAATTAGCCTATTTATTGTCAAAATTTTAACTAATCACCATGTAACTGTGATTTGCCCCTAGGTATATGATGTTGGCTCACTAATTCAACTTCCGGTGTTATCTTGTTGAAGTAACTAACAGAGGTCAGGAAGGGACGGCTGAAATGTGAGTTCAGTGTAGTCGGTTTAGACAGTGTAAACAAAGCGTTCCTGTCAGAAAGCACAAATATTTATTGAGAAGGAAGAAATTACGTTCACCCAGATCTTTGGGAAAATTTTAGTGAGCTTAGGGAGAAACTAAGTCGATCTAGATCTAGATCTAGATCGAGCTAGACTGCTTAGACTCTGGATCAGGATCTAGATCTAGCATTCTACCCTAGAATCCTAGATGATGGATCTAGTCTAGATTTAGACTAGATCTGCAGTCTATTTTAAAAATCAAAACGGATACCTTTACTCCATGCAAAAAGAATTTTTAAACAGTCTTTCATCAGAGAGGAGAAAACAGCAGATGACACACATAACATTATATGTGTCAGTGGTTGATGGCACGCATGAGGAACTGCTATAATTTGATTTCTTCATCACTTTTAAAGCTGACACTTTTGTATTTTGTTGTTAAGGTTAAATAGCATTTATCAGATATTGGACTCAAAGTCAAACTGAAAAAAAAAAAAAGATTTTTTTTTTTTATTTAAAGATTACAGAAACTTTTTAAAGTCTTAGTATAGGCTGAAAAGAAATCAGATATCTAACATATTCCATGACCATTGTTTTAAACTTATTCATCTGATTATGAAACAAATCATTTAGACAAAAACAATGTTTGGTTATAATTTAAGTCCTAGTAAATAAAAATTTCTTGTAGTCAAATACAATACACTATAGTTTCTTCATCCAAAACACTGAGCCTCAGTAAGTTCTGAAACAACTTCTTCGATGTCTTGCAATACCTTGAATTTTTTGGATGTGCTTGATGGAGATTGTGCCTTTCCTCACTGCCTTTCCTAATGCTTGTGGAGATCTAAAGAAGCCTTCCTTTTCTGGTTATCCAGATTGCAAAGCTTTCAAATTCTTCCTCTCTCCCTGTATCTTTTTGACATCCACATCTTTGAGTTGCAGCTCTGAAGTATCTTTCTGTTTTCTGAAATCTCAGCAGTTCTACTTTGTGATTCTCATTTCCTCTGAACTAAGCATTATTTGTGGTGTTTCTTAAATATTTTCTTTACCTTTCAGCACTTGAATCTGGAGGAAGAAAAACAATTATTAATGAATAACATGGAAGGAAGAAAACATTTGTTTTCCAGGCGAGATTGAAAATGGTTTTAATTTTGGAAATTTTAACTGATTTGCTCACTCTATTTAATTTAAGGCACACAAATCAACATGATTTTTATTAAGCAAGACAGTTTTTCATTACAGTAGTCTCCACCTAAGAACCCGGTCGTCGGGAGACAAAAAAAGCGGGCTCTTAGGCGGACAGATTCTTAGGCGAATTGAAAAGTTATGCAACCCATC
>JBCAUA010418599.1:0-17912 GCA_038406235.1 Peronia verruculata | reverse complement strand
AATGGTAACCTTTCCTTTGTTCAACGTAAATTTCCATGCCCAAACACCCATTCATTTTCATAGGGTCGTGAGAAACTGACACATTCCATGGTCCCTTCATAGTACTATTCTTCCATAAATGGACTGATCACACACAGCCTGTGTGCTCCTTTGCTGTGCATTGGCTGGCGAGCGAAGACTGACTGTCGCTACTGGCTCGATGCGTGCAGCTAACGCAATCCAAGGCCATTTCCGCTCGTAACCTACACCGTGTTGAATGTTTTGCTGCTTTGTGTCTTCTTGTTGTTATTGTCAGAAAAGATGACTATGAGGCAGGCTATCAGGAAAAAAGCAAGAGCCAGAAGGCAGAGAGAACTGGAAGAACAAAAGGGGAGTCTGAGGTGTGTTCTTGGTGGATTATGAAGAGAGTAATCAGCTTAGACAGACATGCTCGTGGGAAAAAAAGACTGCCACTCAAAATACTTTAAGAAAATTGCGATTTACTCAAAATGTGTTTGTAAGTGAGCAGCAAAATGTAAGATAAAGATTTTGTCTAATGCTTTTTTAAAAATTCGATAGTTTTTTTTTCATAGTTTTTTTCCTGTCAAAAATGTGAAAATTTGCATATTTTACATAGTGGAACTTTAAAAAAAAATAGCAATAAATACATTTTGCTTAATATCCAAAAAATGATCAAACAAAATCTTTCTATTGAATGAAAGAATATTTCTGCAAAATTTGATGGTTTTGTGACCGATAGTTTATGAGAAATTTGGGTTGAAAAGTAGGGGGATAATCCAAAATGGTGGCTGTTTTCATGCATTTCCATGGCAACCATGAAGATTTTTCACGAAAAACTACACTAGAGTAAATGAGGAACACACTTCCAACACATTTACAGCATTAAAAGATTGTCCAACTCAAAAATGTGGATTTTGGCTTTTACTGCCGACCTTGGCCTTATAAAAGACAATTTTTTTTTTCTCACGATCTCCTGAACCATAATTTTTACAATCGATCCAAATCTTAATAATCTATATCTGTCAATGAGTGGTTAATCACAAATTACCTTTATCATTTTTAAAAAAAAAATTTTCATTGAGGAGAATTCTCGTTAAGAATGAGATCAAAGTATTTCAAAATATTTATTCTAGCTTTTTTTTAACATTTGTTTTCATTCTTTTTTTCTTTTTTTTATTAAAACAGACAAACAATTTTTGCTTTCTAATGATCTCCAGAAAAAAAAAAAAAGAAAAATCTTTTTTTTTTTTTTTTAATCGATGCAAATCATAAACATCTATACATGTCAGTCAGTGGTTTATTACAAAATACCCTCATCAATTTTATTTATTTTTTAAATTAGCTTTGAGAATAATTCTCGTTAAGAATGAGATCAAAGTATTTCAAAATCTAATCGTTTATTCTAGTTATTTTTAAACATTCATTTTCATTTTTTTTTTAGTAAAACAGACAAATTTTGTTTCTCAAGATCTCCAGAACCATATTTTTTTTTCTTTTTTCTTTTTTTTTACAATCGATGCAAATTATAAAAATCTATATATGTCAATCAGTGGTTAATCACAAATTAATCTTATCATTTTTAAAAAAAAAAATATCTTTAATGAGAATTGTCGTTAACAATGAGATCAACGTATTTTAAAATATCATTTCTTCTAGTTGTTTTTAAACATTTTTTTTTCATTCTTGTATTTTTATTTTTATTTTATTTTATTTTATTTTTCTTATTAAAACAGACAAAATTTTCTTTTTTTTCTTCTCACGATCTCCAGAACCATCTTGCTCACCGAGTTATAAATGTCAATCCGTGGTTCATCACAAAAATCACCTTTATCTTACTTTTTTTTTTTTTTTTTGGTAAACTATGATTATATTTATGGCTAACAAATTCTTGCAATCTCATTTACAACGTCAGGGCAATATCACTTTTCTCAAACATTTGGCAGCTGGTATTTCCACTGGAGTCCCTGCACCAAAGAGATCTTTGCCTGCACTGCCAAGAGGCACACACACACACACACAAAAAAAGGACGCAAAATGAGCATGTCCGAAAGAAATCCCGAAACGTACAAAAAATTTAAGAGAGATAAGCAGTTTAGTTTCTGGCTGACCCTGAAAGAGCTGAATTCGTGTCTTTTTGCAAACTTCATTAGCACTTTCGATGAACTCTTGCAAACCAAAATGATTCTCAGTAGAATCGGGAAAAATTGCTACACTTCAACGGAATTATATCATCCGGGAATGCGCAAGTTCAAGTTGAGGAGGACATCACAGAAAAGAAATGAAGGATAACACACACAAAAACAGAACATTGTGTACTTCGCTGACTGTTCTATGAAAGAAAAAAAGGGGGGGGGGGGATCCTGTGAATAGTAAGAGAATTTCAGTGGCTATTATCCGTGTCAATCATTTAGATACTGATGTGGATGTCAACAGATTGTCAGATTTGTCCATTTGGCAAGGATTCTAAATCAAGCTTAAAACTTAACATTGATGTAAGTGCAGGCAATTCTAGAAATGTCCTTTTCAATAAACACAATGTGGACGTTTGTTCCTTAAGCGTTTCTTTTCAGAAATGTTCCCAGCCTCTCGACATTATAAAAAAAAAAAAAAACAGAAAACGAGAGCTCAGATCATTACTATAATGTTCCGACCTCCCAAAGTCTCACAACCAATGAAGAATCTGGCCATCCCACAGATTGTTTGAACCTTGCTTTTACTTTTGCATTTTTAGTCGGGGAAACAGTATAAAAATAGGAAAACTAATAGTTGTTGCACGTTTTTTTGTTTTTCTCTTATAATTGTCCTTTTCTTCAGTTCTGAAATTGTTAACACATGTATGTTTATTGTCATACTGAAAATGTACATTACTTTCTAAGGCATTACAGAAATTGTTCTTTTTTTTTAAATGTTAGACGCTGGGATTAAACGAGCGTTAATCATGACTAATTGCATGAAAGGTGAGATATTTTTTTCGTCGTCTGAGATCTATAGAAGAAATTTAAATAGGGATTTCAATAGGAAGCATTTTTCACTGCGTTACATTGTGTCAGCGAAGACGATATTGTAACAATTAGAATACCAGCAATGATGACTGTGTGCTCTACTAATTAATGTTTTCGCAAATGAATTCTGAATTCAATTCTCTCAAATTGCAATTAGCCTAATTTGAGGCTTTACCCCAGTTGTATGATCTTTTCCAAATTTAAATGTGATACCTCGTGACAGATTTAATGATTGCGCAATAAATAAACTACCCGCAAATTATCTCTTTTACAAGAAATCTACAGCCGAAAAAAATAATATTTCAAATTGTATTACGAAATTATTCAAAAAAGCCGTCGACTGAAAAATCAGTTTAACTCTGTCAGATACACACGGAAGCTCCACAAAGAATTTACTGCATCCAATAAACATATTTTTTCACTCATTGTATTCCTTTCATCGATCATCTGTTAAATGCCTGCCCCGGATTATAATCTGCGGGTTCAGGACTTGGTCTTTCAAACTCCTGGATGGAGGTTATCTCGTTTCATTCGATCACGGCGTTTGTGGCTCCTTTTAATACATCTCAGTCTAGCACAAATCTTATTGGAGCACACTGTCATCCTCGCATGTACTGAACCATAATATCGTCCTCGCTGGTACGATGTAACGAAATAAAAAATGCTTCCTGTCACAGTGAAATCAGTTTGTAAATTACTTTGCGAGATCTGAGCCGATAAATAAATATCTCACCTTTCATTCAATTAGCCATGATTGAAACAGTTCACAAATAGTGCAAGTAGTCATATAAAACAGTTGCAAAGATAATGTTCTGTAGTATTCAAATGACAAAAAAATACAATTCACATAATAATGTAACATTTGATTTCCGCAAACGAATTCTGAATTCCATTTTTTCAAAGCCTTATTTAAGGCTTCGCCCCAGTTGCAGTGTTTTTTACAAATACGGTACCTCGTAACAGATTTAACGATTGCACAATAAACTACCTGCTTTTTATCTGTAAAGAAGATTTCTAGAGTATTGAAGAAAAAATACACTATTCTCTGTTTTCGACATTTTTTTTTTCGTTTTTTTTTTTTTTGTTCGGAATGCCCATAATTTAGAAAAATTAAATTATACTTTTTTTTTATCTCTCTCTCTTACTATGACCAATGACAGATTTTTGTTGGCTATAGTCAGTCTTCTCAATGCTGTAAAATATTCACAAAAAAGGAAATGGCAATGGCTAGAGTTTGTTGTATAAAGTCAAAATAAAAATTTATTTATTTTGAAGTAAATTCGCATAGGTTATTCAAAAATTGTATGCTATATAATAGGAATTCTAATTTTCTACGGGTAGGATGAAGTGCAAATACTTTTCACATTACTCTTAGAACAATCGATAAACCAACTACAAATAACTGTTTTCCTTCAATATTTTCGAACGTTTCCTTTTTCTTTTGTTTGTTTCCAGCACAATAATACAGGTTTATCTTAAACATGAATGCTAAATTAGAACAAGAGTTTTTTTTTTTTTTTTTCAATTAGCTTAAAGTAGAATTCTCATTAAGAATAACTGACAAATGTTTCAAAATATATTCATTTATTCTAGCTACTTTTGCACATTGCAACATTTTTTTTTCTAAGAAGATAAATAATTTTTTTTTTCTGAAGATCCCCAGAACCATTTTTCTTTTTTCCTTTTTTTTTCTTGAATCCAGGTAATAACAAAAATCTATACATTTCAATCATTGGTTAATCACAAATTTTAAAAAAAAAAATTATCCATGAAAACATTTCTCGTAAAGCTTGAGATCAAAGTATTTCAAAATATAACTATTTATTCCATCTATTTATAAACATTTGTTTCCATTCTTTTTTTTTT
Source organism: Peronia verruculata (assembly GCA_038406235.1). NCBI lineage: Eukaryota > Metazoa > Mollusca > Gastropoda > Systellommatophora > Onchidiidae > Peronia > Peronia verruculata. The sequence goes on along the minus strand of JBCAUA010418599.1, from coordinate 13,044 downwards.
CTTTGTTAAACAGACAGTTTTTTTTTTTGTTCTTCTCACGATCTCCAGAACCATTTGTTCTTTTTTCTGAATTGATGCAAATCATAAAAATCTATACAAGTCAATCAGTGGTTAATTACAAATTACCCTTATCAATTTTTTTTATTCTTAATTAGCTTTGAAAAGTTTTCTCGTAAAGAACGAGATCAAAGTATTTCAAAATTTAATAATTTATTCTAGCAATTTTAAACATTTTTTTTTTAGTAAAAACAGAAAAAGATTTTTTTTCTCACGATCTCAAAAAAAAAAAAAAGAATTTTTTCCTTTCTTTTTTTTTTGAAACGATGCAAATCACAAAAATCTATACATGTGAATCAGTGGTTAATCATAAAATTTCCCTTATCAATTTTTTTTTTTTAAATTAGCTTCTAGGCGAATTCTCGTAATGAATGAGATCAACGTATTTCAAAATTTAATCATTTATTCTAGCAATTTTAAACATTTGTTTTCATTTTTTTTTTCTTAGTAAAACAATTTTTTTTTTTTTCTCACGATCTCCAAAATTTTTTTTTTTTTTTTTGAATCTATGCAATTCATAAAAATCTATACATGTCAATCAATGGTTAATCACAAATTATCCTTATCAATTTTTTTTTTTTTTAAATTACCTTTGAGGATAATTCTCGTTAAGAATGAGATCAACATATTTAAAAATATAGTCTTTTATTCTAGCTATTTTTAAACATTTGTTTTTATTCTTTTTTTTTTCCTTAAAAAAAAAAAATTTCTTAGTAAAACTGAGAAAAAAAAAATATTTTTTTTTCCCAGGATCTCAAGAGCCATTTTTCTTTTTTTTTTTTTTTCGAACCGATGCAAACTACAAAAATCTATATATGTCAATCAGTGGTTAATCACAAATCATCCTTATCAATTTTTTTTTTTTTTGAATTACCTTTGAGGATAATTCTCATTAAGAATTAGATCAATGTATTTCAAAATACAATAATTTATCCTGCCTTTTTTTGAAACAGTTTTTTTTCTTCATAGTAAAAGAGACAAAATTTATTTTTCTCACGATCTGCAAAACCATTTTTCTTTTTTTTTCTTTTCTTTTTTTTTTTTTTTTTAATTGATGCAATCACAAAAATCTATACATGTCAATCACTGGTTAATCACGAATTACCCTTATCAATTTTTATTTTTATTTTTTTGAAATTAGCTTTGAGGAGAATTCTCGTTAAGAATGAGATCAAAGTATTTCAAAATATAATCATTTATTATAGCTATTTTTAAACATTTGTTTTCATTTTTAAAAAAAAATATTTTTATTATTATTTTTTTTTTTTGTTATTAAAACAGACAAAATTTTCTCTTTTTTTTTCTCACGATCTCCAGAAGAATTTTTCTTCCTTTTTTTTTTTTTTTGAATTTATGCAAATCACAAAAATATCTTTATCAAAAATCACCCGTATCAATTTTTTTTTTTTTTATATTAGTTTAAGGAGAATTCTCGTTCAGAATGAGATCAAAGTATTTCAAAATATAATAATTTATTCTAGCTATTTTTCAACAATTGTTTTCATTCTTTTTTTTTTTTTTAATATTTTTTTTTTCTTAGCAAAACTGACAAACAATGTCTTTTTTTCACGATCTCCAGAACCATTTTTTTTTTCTTTTTTTTGAATTTATGCAAATGACAAAAATATTTTAATCAAAAATCACCCTTTTCAATTTTTTTTTTTTTTTGGGGGGGTTGTTGTTTTGCTTTTGGAATTAGCTCTTAGGAGAATTCTCGTTAAGAATGAGATCAAAGTATTTCAAAATATAATCTCTTATTCTAGCTATTTTTAAACATGTGTTTTCATTTTTTTTTTCATTTTTCTCTTAAACAGAAATTATTTTTGTTCTCACGATCTGTAAAACCATTTTTCTTTTTTCTTTTTCTCTTTTTCTTTCTTTTTTTTTTTTGAATCGATGCAAATCACAAAAATCTATACATGATAATCAGTGGTATCACAAATAACCCTCATCAATTTTTTTTTTTTAAAATTACCTTTGAGGATAATTCTCATTAAGAATTAGATAACGGTATTTCAAAATATAATAATTTATTCTAGCTTTTTTGAAACATTTGTTTTCTTTCTTTTTTATTTTTTTCATAGTAAAACAGACAACATATTTTTCTCACGATTTGCAGAACCATTTTATTTTTCTTTTTGAATTGATGCAATCTCAAAAATCTATACATGTGGTTAATCAATCAGTGGTTAATCACAAATTAGCCTTATCAATTTTTTAAAAAATTAGCTTTGAGGAGAATTCTCGTTAAGAATGTGATCAAAGTATTTCAAAATATAATAATTTATTGATCCAATCACAAACATATATACATGTCAATCAGTGGTTAATAGCAAATATCTTTATCAATTTTTTTTTTTTTTATAAATTACCTTTCTAGAGAATTCTCGTAATGAATGCGATCAAAGTATTTCAAAATATAATCATTTATTCTATCAATTTTAATCATTTTTTTTCTTAGTAAAACAATTTGTTTTTTCTCACGATCTCAGAAAAAAAAAAATTCTATTTCTTTTTTTTTTTTTTTTTGAATCAATCCAAATCATAATTAATCTATATTTGTCAATCAGTGGTTAATCACAAATTACCCTTATCATTTTTTTAAAAAATTAGCTTTGAAGAGAATACTTGTAAAGAATGAGATCAAAGTATTTCAAAATTTTATCATTTATTCTAGCAATTTTAAAGATTTGTTTCCATTTTTTTTATTTTATTTTTTTTTTCCTTACTGAAACAGACAATGTTTTTTTTTCTCACGATCGGCAGAACCATTTTTCTTTTTTCTTTTTTGATTTTGAATTGATCCAATCACAAAAATCACATGTCAATCAGTGGTTAATCGCAAATTATCCTTATCAATTTTTTTTTTTTTAATAAATTAGCTTTCTAGAGAATTCTCGTAATGAATGAGATCAAAGTATTTCAAAATTTAATCATTTATTCTATCAATTTTAATCATTTTTTTTCTTAGTAAAACAATTTGTTTTCTCACTATCTCAAGAAATTTTTTTTTTTCTTTTTCTTTTCTTTTTTTTTTTTTTTTAATCGATCCAAATCATAATAATCTATATTTGTCAATCAGTGGTTAATCGCAAATTACCTTTATCATTTAAAAAAAAAAATTAGCTTTGAAGAGAATTCTCGTAAAGAATGAGATTAAAGTATTTCAAAATTTAATCATTTATTCTAGCAATTTTAAACATTTGTTTTCATTTAAAAAAAAAAAAATAAAAATTGTTTCATAGTCTCAGTACCTCCAGAACCGTTTTTCTTTTTTCTTTTTTTTTTTCCCCTTTTTTTTTTCTTGAATGATGCAATCACAAAAATATATACATGTCAATCAGTGGTTAATCACAAATAATCCTTATCATTTTTTTTTTTTTTTTTTATTTCCTTTTAGGATAACTTTCATTAAGGTATTAAAAATATAATCATTTATTCTAGCTTTTTTTAAAAGTTGTTTTCATTCTTTTTTTTTTTTTTAATTTTTTTTCCTCGTAAAACAGACAAATTTTTTTTTTGTCACGATCTCCAGAACCATTTTTCTTTTTCTTTTCTTTTTTTTTTTTTTTTTGTGAATTGCTGCAATAACAAAAATCTATGCATGTTAATCAGTGGTTAATCACAATTTACCATTATCAATTTTTTATTTTTTTAAAAATTAGCTTTGAGGAGAATTCTCGTTAAGAATGAGATCAAAGTATTTCAAAATATAATCATTTATTATTGCAATTTTAAACAATTGTTTTCATTTTTTAATTTTTTTTTTTTTTTTTGGTGCTAATATTTATATTTTTTTCTTCTTAGCAAAACAGACAAACAATTTTTTTTTCTCACGATCTGCAGAAAAATTTGTCGTTTTTCTTTTTCTTTTTTTTTTTTTTTTCCTTTATGTAAATCACAAAAATATTTTATTCAAAAATTACCAGTATCAATTTTTTTTTTTTTTTGAAATTAGCTTTGATAAGAATTCTCGTTAAGAATGAGATCAAAGTATTTCAAAATATAATCATTTATTCTAGCTATTTTTAAATATTTGTTTTCATTCTTCTTTTTTTTTTTTATTTTTTTTTTTTCTTAGAAAAACAGACAAAATATTTTTTTTTCTCAAGATCTCCAGAACCATTTTGCTCACAAAAATCTATACATGTCAGTCAGTGGTTAATTATAAAAATAGCCTTATCATTTTTTAATTTTTATTTATTTATTTATTTTTTTTTTTTTTGAAATTAGCTTTGTGGAGAATTTTCGTAAAGAATGTGATCAAGGTATTTCAAAATTTAATCATTTATTCTAACAATTTTAAACTTTGGTTTTAATTTTTTTTTTATTATTCTTTTTCTTTGTAAAAAAGACAAACAATTTTTTTTCTTCTCAAGATCACCAGATTTATTTATTTTTTTTTTTCTGAATCGATGCAAATCATAAAAATCTATACATGTCAATCAGTGGTTAATCACAAATTACCCTTATCAATTATCTTTTTTTTTTCTTTGAATTATTATTGAGGATAATTCTCGTTTAGAATGATATCAAGGTATTTCAAAATATAATCATTTATTCTAGCTTTTTTATGCATTTGTTTTCATTTTTTTTTCTAGTAAAACAGACAATTTTTTTTTCTCACGATCTGTAGAACTATTTTTCTTTTTTCTTTTTCTTTTTGAATCGAGGCAAATAACAAAAATTTATACATGTCAATCAGTGGTTAATCTTAAATAATCCTTATCAATTTTTTTTTTAAAGGATAATTCTCATTAAGAATGAGATCAAAGTATTTCAAAATGTAATCATTTATTCTAGCTATTTATAAACAATTGCTTTCATTCTTTTTTTTTTTCTTAGCAAAACAGACAAAATTAATTTTTCTCACGATCTCCAAAACCATTTTTCTTTTTTCCTTTTTTGTTTTTGGATTGATGCAATCACAAAATTCTATACATGTCAATTAGTGGTTAATCACAAAATTACCCTTATCAATTTTTTTTTTTAAATTATAGGAGAATTCTCGTAATGAATGAGATCAAAGTATTTCAAAATTTAATCATTTATTCTAGCAATTTTAAACATTTGTTTTCATTTTATTTTCTTCGTAAAACAATTTTTTTCTCACGATCTGCAGAATTTTTTCTTTTCTTTTCTTTTTTTTTTTTTTTTATTTGAATAGATGCAATTCATAAAAATCTATACATGTCAATCAGTGGTTAATCACAAATTATCCTTATCAATTGTTTTTATTTTGTTATTTTGTTATTTTTTTGAAATTGCCTTTGTGGCTCTTGGGAGTGCAGGGACTGCAGTGGATATACCAGCTGCCAAAAGTTTGTGAAAAGTGACATTACCCTTATGTTATAAATGAGATCCCAAGGATTTGTTATCCATGAAAAATAATAATTATAATAATAATTATTATAATAATGATCAAAATCAAAATCAGATTAAAGTACCGTAGATCTAGATCTTGATCTGCTGACTTGCAAATAGTCCATCAACCGATCAAGAATTTAGATCTCACTACATCTAGATCTCGATATCGATCTATATCTGGACTAGTCTAGTAAATCTGAATCACGATCTATATCCAAATCTTGACCTAAGACGAAACTTTTATTACAAAAGAAAAAAGGAAAAATCGCCTAAATGCGTAAAATTCAAGGCTTATCAGTATCCCTGATAACTGAAAATATAAACATTTTATGCAGCTTAGATCTAAGTCTAAATCTAATGCGATGAGAGACAGAAAATAATGAGGAAAGAGGAGGGAAGACGACGTTAGAACCATAAGTACGATATAGTTGTTGATCTATGCATGTGTGTAAACTCCAATATTAATGTTACACAGTGACCCCTCTGTTCCGCACAAATTCTTGAAAAAAACAAAATGTCCTTCGCTCTTATACTAACTTTTTGCTATTCGCCATCATAGAACGCAAGCGAGCGCAGCTCGAAATCTGCTTTTCTAAAAGTAGACGCACGAAATTTCCGGGCGATGGGCTTCGTGGAGACTCTACTGTTGTCGACTGTAATTATGTCATGACACTCCCCCACCCCCAGTTAGTCTTAATACACCACTTGATTATGAATAAAGGCTAGATGTGTCAACCAGCACACAGCTTTATATTTTATTTATATATTTATTTTTACACAAAATCTGCCAAAAATACTAGATCTAGTACTATTAGTAGTCTATGGGCCACTATGATTTTCTGAAAGAGCATACTAAGGGCTACCCGCAAAAAAAAAAAAAAGTTTGCACAAAAATGTTGGCAGTCTACAGAGTTATTGCCCCTGAATTGTCAAGAATTGAGAAAAGAACATTTTTTTTTTTTTTCTTAACTTTCTAAGCAACTAGTTTTATTTTCTTTATTTTGAGACTGAGTTTGGTGCTCTAGGTTAGACAAAACAGCAGTACGGAATATTTTGTGGGAATTATTTACATGATGACAGGAAAAAAATAAATTTCAAAGTGTGTTTTCTCAAAATCGAGAAAAAGTCTTCATAATCATTTTTTTTTTTTTTTTAATTCCCCGCTGGGAGATGACACATCAAATTAAGAGTTACACAGGAAAAGAAAGAAGTTCAACATAACATTGGCACAGTGCAGAGTTATAGCCCTTGGCAGCTTGGGTATTACTGGGTGCATATATACAAAAGAAAAGATGGAAGAAAAATCAGTGCATCTGGAAATTAATGTGCTAGGGCAAATAGCCTACACATGTATCAGAAAAGTTGCTTGAATGCCATGGCGATATTCATGTACAGTAAGCCAGTTGGTGTTACATGTATAGTCTTACTCATATTTTTTATTATATAGATGTGCACTAGTCCATCAGTTCTTCTTCACTGCTGTCACTTTCAGAGTCTGAAATGTCATCTTCTCCGTCGCTGATATACTGGACATGGTTTTCATCCATGTCTTCTTGTTGTTCTGTGTTTGAGCCTGACAGATTGCACCACTCCACTGATAGCACTTTGCCATTACCTCTGTTCCAGCCATGATTTTTCGGATCCGGTATTTTTGGTTGAGCCAGATGTGCCTGCTTCCATATGTGATAGTTTGCTCATGGGGATGTGCAGCTTTAGAGATTCCCCACAAGGTGGTAATAAGCTGCTGTCAAATCCGTCAAAGCTCGACAGTAGGCCGCTACCTTTCGCCATGTACTTAAGTCGAACAAGATCATAACGAAGCTCGTTTGTGCTGGAGTGTGCTGGTTTTCCATAAAAGTTACAAACAGACTTTTCCAGATTGGTAAGCAGCTCTGGAGAAATTTTCAAATGTTCCCAGTTCCTTGAATGAAACAGCAAACTCTGGATGCTTGTAAAAGAATGTTAAGAGGCTTCACTTTTCCTTTCTGGACAAAAGCGCTAGTCACATCACACCCAGTAAAAGCATGGAGTCCAATAATAAAATCCTGTATGTGTGTTTCCATTTTGTCGTGTCACAGAGTCTGGATGTGTATGAGTTTTCTTTGTTCCCCACCCCTGTGTCAAATACAAAAGGTGTGTGAAATGTTCACAAAATGCAACCATCAGAAGAAACACATCAGTGTCTGGTGAACGAATGATGATGTCCGTGTTTGGAGTCACAGTGTTCTGGTCAGAGTAAATGGCATGCAAGATCAGTAGTGTGTCTGCCTCCTCATGGCTGGATGCTACGTCTGGCACAGGTTTTGAGTCTGCGGTTTTTCCATCACAGCTGCTGAGTACGGTCACATGCAAAGTACACTTCTCTGTTCAGCAACATCATGGCATAGCAACCTTGCTGCCACTCATGGAGTAAAAACTGTGTAAGCCACTTTTTTTTTTTTCATCATTCATGAAACATTTTCCATCCTTTCGGAAATTTTGTAGAAGAGCCTCGCACTATGTATGTCTGAGATTCCCCCCTTCGAATACGTTCCAAAGATTTGACGGAATCCTCTCTGTAGTTATCTGTAAGGAAGTGGACTTTGGGGAGAGCACAACATATTCTGCTGGCCAACTCACCAAATGTGTCTGATGGATCAGACAAATGCAGAGCATGATAGAAACCATTCCCATCTATAATGTGGATGTGTTCTTGGTCTATGGCTAGACTTTGAAGAGCTGATGTATCTTCTAGTTTGTGCATCAGCACTGCTTTGTTGGTTTTGATAGGAAATCCATCTGAGGTGGCTAGTGCCCAAAGGCACCGGTCCTAGAGGATATTCCATCACCTTTTTGGCGTCCAGATCATTTTCAGTTGACAACATGAGAAGCTGCCCAAACATGTTTCTCTGTGTTGTTTTCACTTCCTTTTTCTTTGATGTTTTCAACTTAGCTTTCTTTTACTGTGTAGCAATTGTCATTGTCTTGTTTCTTTTAAGAGATGAGTGAAAACTCTCAGCTTTTTCAATCAGTGTAGTCCTAACAAAATTTTCATAAAGGTATTTGCCATCTTTCTTAATTGACAAGAGGTCTGCTGCTACTTTTACTGTGGTCTCCATTCCTGAAGACAGTGAAATCAGCTTGTCATTTCCAACAGTATCAAATGGGCTGATGAACGATTCAAATGACTGCTTAACACTTTTCACACTCTTCTCTGATTGTCTCATTTATTGTGATTGCTGACTGTCTTTATGTGCATGATCTTTGGAGCCTAATCCAGATTCTTCCAAAAGCGCAGTAACAAGCTAGCTCTTTTGTGTCTTGTGATACACCGTTTGTAGTACCCAACTACATTATGACTGAATCCCACAATGCCACCTTTACATTTTGCTTGACGGTTGATGGTTTGCTCGATTGTTAAGTCCACAGCATCTCTTGCCCCTGACATCGGTGACCTGCATACACTGAATTCCTTGACTCAGATAAGTTCTTCTGCACCAGGACGAGAATCATTCGGGTTCAGTAGAAGAATGATGTATATAGTGAGATGTCTAGCATAGTTCTGGTGGTCCATGCAAAAAAAAGGGACACATTTGCTCAAGGCAAATTATATGTAGGTCGAAGTCATTTCTCTTTGTTGCTGCAAAACAGTTGAGGACTTTCCATACTGCATCCATGTACATCATCCACAATTGTGCACTTTTGCCCAGTTTCATCAGAACATCCCGTTTGAACTGAAAATAGCATTCAGCAACTTCTTTCAAGGAGCTTGTATGTTCTTATTGTTGGAATAAGAAACATCGTTCAATTCCTCTTTGCCATTTCAACCAAAGAGCCAATCTGTTCATGTTGCTGAAAAGCACTGAATAAAAGCCGCTCCAAAGCATCGAGAACAGCTTCATGCACTCTGGGTGATCTGTTGTAATGTTTGCCTTTCATCACTTTTTCAAAAGACCAACTGGTACAGATTTTGGAGTCTATTACTGCTTTTTCGATTCCACTTCCACACATCATTTGACATTTTGCCTATTGCTTTCAAATATGCACAAAGTATAATGGAAAACACCGAGGTGAATGATCACGTCATTATAGAGAAGCTTGTTCTGCCACACAAGTGAATATGCCATCTTTGCTACAACCAGATCAAATGTGATAAAAGTGAACTTTTGACCATCTGCTCTGCTTGCCTCTTGTGAAATTTTCAATACTTCCTGTACTGTTGAATATTCTGTGATTGGCTGACTCAGACGCTCCAAGTAATCTACAGTTGAGCAGATAGTATCTGATTCAGTGCTGGACTCATTTGACACCCATCTATTCCATCCGAGAACACTCTGACCATCGTTGTTCATTTCAGATCTTGACAGTATCCACATGAAGTTTGAAAATCAGCTTGTTTATCATGTTTCCAACAAAATATTTTTCAAGACACCTATATCTGGCCCAGAACATTCAACTTTATCCCAGATGAAAGTACATATGTTTGGCTGTTCTAGGGAACCAAAATTAAAAAAAAATATATATATATATATATATATACTTTTGAATTTATTTATTTATTTATTTATTTTTATCGCAAGGCCATTTATAGAAATTGGGTGAAAACTTTTTTTCTACCTTTTATGCCTCAAAATACGCCCTTTAGAAAATCATTGTGAATGAAGATCCTAAGCAATGGCATTATCTCAGGGATCTGCAAACTTGAGGGTATGCATTTCTATGGATTCCGAGAAATCAATCTTTAAATTTTATTTTTTCCTCAATGCATCTTGTAATTAATTACCAAAAAGAAAAAAAAATGTTTTTACAACACCTACATTTGTCCTACAGTATCCAGTTTTAGCTCATATGAAAGTACACATTTTTGACTGTTCAGAGAATCCAAAAACAAAAAAATTAGTGTTTCTTTACTTTTTTTCCTAGAATAAAGGGCGATAACTCTGTAGATTTACCAACATTTTTGTGCAAACTTTGGTATATACGCTTTCAGAAACTCATGGTGGCGAAAAATCCCAGAGGGGGGTGGGGGGGGGGGGTTAACTCCCAGTAGCCCACAGGCTATAGACAATGCTAACAAATATGCAAAATGTGTGCGTGAAACCGGCAAAAATACCATACACTTCTTGCGTCATTTTTTCCGAAGTTCGAAAAGGACATTTCATCGATCATTGAGCGATTCCTAAGTGATCACATAACATAATGTGTTATGTTATTTGTTTTTTTTTTTTACCACGGTTGTGGACAGCTGAGATAACCACCACCACAGGAGATTGAAAAGCTTATAACCATAACCATGTCCATTCCGGTTCTTATTGATTGCAGCCTTTTATCCATGATCCTTGGACGTCCGACTTTAATTAGTACTATCGAGCATTGTTCCACACCATATTTCACGTAATTATTGTAATTCCGTAGATCTACCATTATTGTTCATACTTTTAAATGTATATCGGAAAATTTTCAGGGTTCATCGTCAGGTTGTGATGTTGGCACAAAATCGCGTTGCCGATGAACGGACATCGCTCCCTCGTAGATCTAGATCTAGATCTATCTAGAGATCTAGCCGACTAATCGAATTTCGCGAAGTGCTACGTGATTCGTCAATGGTGAGGTTAACATTTGGAAATTGGAGACAAAATACAGTGTCCATGTAGGCTACACATCAACGCTCACACGTTTTGCTTATACAGTGTATTGTTCAGAGAAACTTGGGGTTGAAGCAGTAGGCCTAAAGGGAGCATGTCTGCGTTTCCCCAGTATTCCTCACGTTCCTCCCGTCATACCATGTGTCATGTCATGCCACATGTCATATATGTCAGGTCATATGTTATTTTACATGTCATGCCATACGTGTCTTGTCACGTGTCATGTCACATATTATGCCATGACATATCATATGTCATGTCACGGCAAGCAATATGTCGTGTCACTGTCACGCTATCTATATGTCATGCTATAAGTCGTATCAATGACATGTGTCACGTCATGTGTCACGTACTATGTCATGTCCGTTCATGTTATTGTCCTTCATGGCATGTGTCCAGTACCTTCTACATATTCCCTCTCGGGACATAACATATGACATCACATGACATGATGAATGATATGACATGTTCTTGACACATGGCATGAAACATGATATAGAACGTGACACAACGTGACTTATGACACGACTTCAAGCAAGATGTATAATGTGACATATGACACCACATATTACTTGGCATGATATATGACATGACGCGTGACAAGACGACTGCTCGTGGTTCCCAAGGCTACCAGCAGAAATTCGCTGCTGCTCGGAAAGTGCGCATCCCCCCCGCCCCCCAACCACACACACACGTACACACCATACACAGAGTTTACTCCATTTTAGATTTCTAGAAATTTCGAGGTTCTGTCCCGATGTTCTCCCAGGACAGAAATGTCATTTGCCATGTCAAATGACATGACATGATACATGGCATGACATATGACATGCCATTTGACATAACATGTTAAACCTGGGGAAACTTAGATCTTTTGGAAGATCGGGTGCCTCCCGGCCTGATAAGTTCCTCTTAAATGACTTGAATTTCTGCTGATATAGATCTATATCTAGATCTACATCTAAAGAAAACTCCTTTTACTTGCTGAACCGATTCGAATGCGATAGAGCCGTCGGATACATTCAAACATGTCTAAAGATCTGTAATGTGATGATTTGTTAATAACATAGCTAGATCTAGATCTATATTTAATTGACATAATTTTGCAAGACGTCTCTTTTTATTCAGCCCTCGGGACTGCAAAGTACAAACTTCAAAAGTGTGTGGGTATGTTGGGGGGGAGGGGGGTGTACTTCGGGCAAGTTGGGAGTCTACACACCACGGCTGCCCTCACACAGAGGCCCTCAAGTAAGAACCCGAAAGTGCTTTGGGAGCCCTTCCTTATAATGATGGAGAGTCATCGTCATCCGTACGTCTCGAGAGACGATGTTGTAGCACTGGGTTTGGGGTTGGCATCTTCTAGAGGGGCTGAGGTGCCCCACCCTAGAGTCTCGCGAACAGTTGTTGCACGTAAATGGGGTTGACACTGCTACAGAGGCTGCCCTTGCCTTTCTCCTTGTCCTCTTGTCTGTGAGCTGGTTTCTGGTGGTTTCTGCCCGCTTCACTCCCTCACTGACGGTGGCACTCCAGAACTGGCGGTTGTCGGCAAAGCATTCCCAGGTGTTAGGATCAATGTCGGCAGTCTTCATGTCCCGCTTGCAGACATCCTTGAACTGAAGCTACGGTCTTCCTGGGGGGGGGGGGGCGGTGGGAGCTCTTGCGCAACTCCCCATACAGCATGAGGACATTGGGAGTCCTGACTCCAGTTGGCCGAGGTTCTAGAAGATGTCAGGAAGTTAAAGGCCGAAACATCTGATGAAAGAATCCACTCTTCCTATGAAAACCGTTACCTGTCTCGCTCAATCAGAGGATTTTTCCTACTGCTATTGCAACTTGTTGGTAAGGCGAACTTGGTGCAACTTTGAAAAATCAAGTTGACTCGAAAATTTGGCTTTCACTGGCTTTCAGTTTCAGCATCAAGAAGAAGTAATCTATATATATATATATATATCTATATATATATATATGTGTGTGTGTGTGTGTGTGTGTGTGTGTG
>JBCAUA010418379.1:0-11313 GCA_038406235.1 Peronia verruculata | reverse complement strand
CTTTTAGGGTTTGGGGTTGTTCCTTTGGGGAAAAAAAAGAGGGGAGGGGGTCCCCCTTTTTTCTCTCTTCCCCCCCCCCCCCCCCCCCCAGAATTTTGTTTATTTTAAGCCGATTTGCAGTTACAGTTAATCAGATCTGCACAGTTGTCCTCACCAACATATAAAAGTACTTGTAGATCTACAGTAAAAATGACAGTGAAATTTGTGTTGTAACTTGTGGGCAGAGCCCGCCAAAAGAAGGATTTGACATGCGTCTCCCATAGTCGGTAAAAAGTGAACCTGCAGAATGATTCGAAATTGAACCACGCTGGTTCAAGTTACCTTCATATTGCTATGTTACGTTGAAAATACAAAGGCAAAGAATTTGTTCCACATCTCGATGTAGACGTATACAGTAGTTTCTAGTTAAGTGAAAACGGTGTTTAAACCGTTAAAGGTCAAAATTAGGTCTGCTAATTAATACCTGTAATAGACATAGGTTATGTGCATCAAACATATTTTACCTTTATTCCCTTTAGGTCTGCCTCTTTAGGATCTACATTAAATCAAGATTAGATATCAGTGTTGATCAGTTTGATAGAAAGAATGGCAAATTATATTCTCAGACAGTAGGGACTCCCTGTAGATAGGCAGATTTTGTGCAATGTGCCTGTTCAACACTTTGGGTACCCGGTATTTGTCGAACGAGTTCCTGAAACTCTTTTTGAAAACAGAACTGTCAACAACCCCATGACCTGCAATATGTGCGCTCATGGCATATCATGAACTAGAAATTCTGAGCGTAATTCAAGCACTGAGCAGCTGCTGTATCAAAAACCTTTGTCTGTGATCCGAGAAAAACGCAGCTGCGCCTGCGCCCCACATTTTTTACCTACTTCAGCCGCACGATTGCCGCACTGTTCGCATTTTTAAAAAAAAAATCATTTTGGAACTTTTTTTTTTTTTTCGTTTTTCGGGATTTTTGTATGTATACATGTGTACACATGTACTTTCATTGTGGAAGTGAATAGAAATTCTTTGTTGATATTGAGAATTTTTTCTCTCTTTAATTTGGCGGACTTTTTGTACCTTCAACAAAAACAAAATACACGTAAATAACTCGTGCCGGTGGTTTCTTTACTGCTGCGACTACAGTCAACCTCTAAATAGCCTACAGTGCTGTGGGTAGTGGGTAGAGTAGGTCTCCACCGAAAGAACATTGATAAAAGAGGTTTGAGTCAAGTTTCTTCATATATTTTATAGGAAACCAGATGTGTTATCACACAATAGAGCATAGAAAAATCCAAAGCAACTGGCATATGATAAATTCAGAAAAAAAATGTACACATAGGCTATCAGTATACAAAATCTATTATTGATTTTGTGGGGAACCAATAATTTTTTTTTCTTTTCTTGACACTTCTAATATGAGTTCCCAGTAAAGTGTATACATCTAGTTTCTTTATCTTGTTATCATCTTCGTTCCAAAATCTTCATTTGGAAATACATGTACATAATGGTAATGTTGATGCAATATTTGGATACTATCCACGATCAACTAATCCTGTTGAATAGAACACAACATACATGTATTTATCCTTTTGTTATTATGTTTTCTTTTCCAGAAATCGACTGAAAGAACAAATAGAGACAACTGCAACTAGATCTATGCCAATATTGAAAACTGCTACCCGTAGGTGTACAAGGGCTAAGACTAAGTACATGTATCAAGAATTGCGCCGAGAGAGAAACAAGAACAGGCTCTCTCAACAGAAAAGAAGGAAAGGGAGGGACGTCAGCTCAAAAAAGGCGAAGGGAGAGAGAAAAGGCCCTCAATCGCTACTGTCAGGGAAAAGATAAAAAAAAAAAAAAAAACAGGCTAGTGTTACAAATAGGTGCTTGAATGTTCCATCCATCAGTTTACGGGAAGACATTTCCTCATCAACCAAGACGTCTGGTATTCATCGTTTGAGAGAGAAATTAGGTTTTACTGGCAAAAGACCTTTTGTTAACTTAAAAGGTCTTGTGCTGTCACTGAATAACCTCAAGAAGTCAAGAAGCGCTGAGCTTAAGCAGTTAGGAATTGACTACAAGTCACCGAGTAAAAATAGTAAAACAGCCCCAAGAAATGACAAACAGTTCCAAGAATTACATGTATTATCAGATGGCATTAGAGGGACCTTGAAAGCAGTAGCTCAGAAAAGACATAAAAGTAGCTGACAAGCTAAGTCCATCATGATCTCTATTGCCAGAAACGTCAGTTTGGTACGGGAGTTCTACATCTCTCACGGTAAATAAACTGAATTACCGATGAAAAGACAGTAGGCAGCTTTAACTTTGGCAATGTAGCAAGGCTTTTTGAAGATGCTGCATTACATATATTCCAGGAAAGAATGACATCAGTAAAAGAACTCTTAAACCGAAAAAGATTTTGAACAGAAATCTCGGAACTGTATGCGGATTATCTGAAAGAAAATAAAAAGTCGCCAAAGCAACTTTTTACAGAAGGAGGCCCTCACATATCAGTGCGGCCACAAATTTGGCCTGTTCACACATTTTTTGTCTTCCGCAAATTTTTGGGAAAATTTGCAGAAGCTGATTTTTTTTTTTTTTTAAATTGCTCACAAAAACAAAAAAAGCTGGCAATCAAGTACTGGAGCCAGAAAGAAGCTCAGGATAAAGTAAACACAATACAAATCTCCATGTCAGGCAGCGCTCCCGACCTACATCCATTAGGACGATAAAGCGGCTAGACATGTAACGGTCCAGAAACGCTACGTAAGCGGAGGCAAACTTTTCTGCATGCCGCGCAACATTGTCCTAGACCATATACCATAAAAAATACATACACGAAAGGCATCAGTAGAAATTCATTTGAAAAATACAAAGCATAAGAATTCTCTTAAATCTGAGCCCAGTGCAAAGAGACAACAAACACTAGATGTGGACACTCACAGAGAGAATCGGGAGGAGAGTGCCACAGCCACACCTTCATCCACAATATCAGCGCAAGGTGAGAATAAAAATGGCAAAAAACACATACCCCAGACATATACATGCCCAGTATGTACTGAGCTTTTACAAAGACACCATTTCGCCAGAGCTTGTGTCTTTGTAAAGCTCAATTCACACCACATTCATTGCATTTACGCTCATGGCAATCTCTATTTTCAATACTGCACATTGTCACAGACAAAGGGTCTTCTGAGTATAGATTGGCTCTGCTAAATAGTCCATCTGTTAATTACCCGGAAGTTTGCCAGTGCCTGTGTGAAAAATGCCTGAATCACAATTCCGGGTAGTTAACAGATGGGCCTATTAAGCAATCTGTACTCTGAAGACCTTCTGTCTGTGACAGTATGCAGTACTGAAAATAGAGATTGCTATGAGCTTAAATGCAGTGAAAGTGCTGTAAATGATTTAAAAGAGAATCTTTGCTGGAATCGAAAGTGTGTGTGAAGATGATCTGTCTTGGTCACGAGAATTCTTCCAATAGACTTGGTAAAAAAAAAAAAAAAAAGGTCCACCCTGTCAAATGTTGGCAGAGTTAAAGGAGGAAACAGAAAAACATACCGTCACCCATCACGGGCAGAGTGATCAGTATAGAAAGCTGAAGGCAGACATTCCCCCTGGGTGGCGACTTCTGACATTGGACTCTGCTGAAAATTACCTCCGTCGTCAGCAGGACCAACCTCAGAGCATCTATTTTGGCTATACACAGGTAACTGTACATCCATGTGTCTTTCAGTACCTCTGTACTTGTGGGTGTGGCCTCTCTGTACCGGAGAATCATGTTTTTTTTTTTTTTCCATATGTTTTTAGACCATAGTCCAAATATGGTCCACTCCATGACCAAAGAAATTTTTTGCAGGGTGGAAGAAATACATGTACTAGACCAATAGATCTTTAAACAGTTGTAATGTGTACTTAGTCATGGCTGTGGACAGCAGTACAAGTCAAAATTGTCAAAATCTTTTTTTCTCATCTGTCCTCCTACAGTAAGCAAATACATAGAAACTGGGAGGTGCCATCTAATCAACTTGGCTTCCCAACATGCCGCTGCCACTTTGCCATTCTCAATTGACAGTCTCCTTATAGATGTCTTTTATTATTATTTTGAGAGTAGTGTCAGGAGAAAACAGAAACTGCAGGAATTTCAGGATATGTGTGGGGTGGAGACACAGAGGATCCTCAGACATGTCTGCACTAGGTGGCTGTCCCTGGATCTGTGGCTGCCCCGATTCAATAAACAGTGGAATGCCCTGGAGAAATGTTTCAAATCTGAGATCAGTACCTCAAAGTAAGGAAAGTACAGTGACACCCCTAATGGAGTCATTCAAAATTCCCAAGGACTCTGCCTCTAGTCAGAATGAAAAGAAAAGGAAAAGTCAGCTCTGATTCCACTGATTGTCCACCACCTAAGAAAAGGAACACAGACTCAAAAAACTGCACCACTGAAATAGACTTCCCCTCTACAAATTCATCTCAGACCAGGCCCCAGAAAATTTTGCACTAATTGCAGTCACCCCTTATTAAAGCTTTTAGCTCCAGTTTTCTATTGCCTCATTTGAAAAAACTAATACTTCACTGCAGACAGCTTCACCACTCATTCACACACTAGGACATTTTGGACAATTTCCTGAAGCAGCAATTGTTGGCCTTCCTCAAACCCTCTGCCCTCCTCTATCACACTGGGGAGCTGAGGTATATAGATTACAAAGACAAAAGGTTGCACACAAAAAAGATATTGACATAAATATTGACAACAGTACCTTTGAAGCAGTTTCACATCTAAGTGAAAGTGACACCCTGACATTTTTCACTTCAGTCAAGAACTATTATATGAAATCATGTGACCACATTGTAGCCAAGTTCCCCATCACCAGAGACTTTTTATCAAATGCACAGGTTGCTGACCTAAAGAAGTGAGGGGAGGCATCATTCACTAGCCTGAGTTTTTTGGAAATTTTTTTCTAAATTCCCCATCCTGTAAAAAGAGAAGATGATTCACTGAAGCAACTGGAGGTTGAGTTCAACAACTTTTGTGTGGACAGTTCCTTTGGGCCGGAACACCATGCCTTGCCAGTAGACAAACTGTGGTTTTCTGTGTTGGAAATTCTTAATGGGCAGGGGAGCCCCAAGTACAAGAAACTCAGCTTCTTCATGCTGGGCATTCTCAATATTCCTCACAGCAATTCTGAATGTGAAAGAATTTTCAGTTCAGTATGGAAGAAGAAGACACTTTAGGGACTCCCTCTCCCATAAAATATTGTCAGCTCTCCTTGTTCAAAAGTCCAGAATGACATCCCCTTGCTTTGAGCAAGATTTCTCAGCCACATTTCTAAAGAAGGCTAAGGCTGCCGCAAGGCTGGCCCTTAGCAAGGAATAAACAGTAACACTAGTAACAGACTACAGCATATTACATGTATAAATTTCAACTGATTTGACACCTCCTTGGATTTTTGTTTTCTTAATTCATGAGGTGGATTACTTCAAGCTGAGGAGGAAGCATGTCTGACCGGTGCAACATCAAGGGAAGTAACTATGTAATAAAGTATCTCTTAGCCTCAGTTATTTCCCTCAATCAAAATATGTAATTCAAACTGAGTCGAGTCAATCCTTTTCCAGCCCACTTCGAATTAAGAAAATTCTGCTTTATGGGTATGAGGAATAGACCAAATACTATAATTTGGGAAAGCAATTTGCTTAGGAAGGCTTTAATTTTTATAATTAATAAATATTAAAAAACAATATATGATAGACCTGTTGTTTTGTCAGGATGACTCCTAACATATTCGTCTTTGTCATTTTTCTCATCTAGATTCAGTCAGCAAAGACATGGGGCACCATGGTAGAATGTAAGATGTTATGTGAGAGGGGACATACAACACAGTGGTTTGTTCAGCCTGTGCACCAAAAGCTGGCAGGGGGAAATACTTTACTTGCAGGGAGCATTTACTTTTTCGCTTACTCCATCAAAAATAATCGGACCCTTAAAAGAAATTGCTGCAGCAAACAACCAGTTCACGAACATACCATTACATACAACAAGCATATTTAATACCACCAGTCTTTCATGTCTGGCATCACAATCAAAAAGAGTAAATGCAAGACAGACATAACCTATCAAATTAGGAGGAGATGCCCGCTGCTGCATCCCTGGCCACACAGCAACATAGAACAGATACACATTGATATGTGTTGAAAGCAACAGGTGCTTGATGTTCAGCTTATGATGGTATGTATAAGACAGTAAGGAATTTTTTATTACCACCTTTCATTTTTCTTCGGTAATTAATAATAATAATAATAGAAAGTATTTATATAGTGCTTATCCACATACTCTACAGGCTCTAAGCACTTTACAATTAATAAAAAAAAAAAAAAAGAAAGAAATGATATACATGCACATGTATTTATCTAAGTGATTTTACAAAATCTGAATTTAGGGGTCCAATAATGTAAATAAAGTAGCTTCAAGATGATGTCAAAAGACCTTTTGTTATGAATAAAAACTATGTAACAATGCTGTTAACAACCAAAACTTGTTACAAAGCAATTACATGTGTATAAGTGTACGTACAGCAGTATACACAGGAATTTTACTTAGTCATAAGTAGCAATGAAAGCAAACAAATAAATTTATAAGTTGGTTGAAATTAAACTCTTTAGTGTCCATACATGTACACTGTATTTGAATATTTCTGCCTAAAGGAGCTTTCAATTGTATACTCTTCATATCTCTCTGATCTCATCTTCACTGCCTTAGGTTACAGAGACTGCCAACTCATACACTATGGAACTCGAAGGACTGCAGCAAATGCCTGACCAAGCTTTAGGGTGCCAAACTCATCATATCAGATTTAGTGACAGACAGAGGTAGCGGTGTCAAGAAGTATATTAAAAGCAAACCACACACTTGATTTGATGTTTGCCGCATTGCAAAAGGTATTAGTATATTTTATATATATTTCTATAGAACCAAATAATGTACTGCTTATAACAAAACATAAATTTCACAACTAAGTAGGGAATAGAGAACACAAATTGTAACATAAAATGGACTCTCATTTATAAATGAGGAATACAAAAGGAATAAATGATAATTTCTGAGTTATTGACATTGAACAAATAAACTCTGTAACTGTAAAGCACCATTAGAAATAGAAAAAAGACATTTTCAATAAAGCTGAGGCTGTTGTAGCTCCATTTCCTGACCACAAACGCCATTACTATACTATAAATACGTGGCTGTCACCATCTCTGGGCGTCAAGATTATTCCCTTCAATGAAAGGATGACAAATCCAAATTTGCTACAAAGGATAATGTCAGGCACAACTCAAAATGTGAATGAAAGTTTTAATAACTTGCCGGGGTGTTCATACTACTGTCGGAAATCAGTGTTTGTGAGCAGCGCCAAGGTACAGTCAGCTGTTCAAATGGCAACGTCAAGATTCAATGGAGGAGCGAAGACACTAACTAAAAGAATGGCAAGTCTGGGTGTGGAACCACACCAGGCTCAACTTGCTTGTATGGAGAGACATGATGAACTCCGGATAAGAAGTGCTACCTAAGCAGCAGATGATACAGTGAAAGAAATTTAGAAAGTTCAGTCCACAGCTCAAAGACAATCATTGCTTGATTTGGAGGCTGCTGAGGGGCTTCACAATATGGTGCTGAAGAGTTTTAAGGTGGCAAGTTTGTTTACGGAGTTTGTACAAATGCATTCATACTGATTAATCCCTTCATTCCCTATAGCAGTAAACCTTACGTGGCCTCCAATATGCAATAATAAACCACCTGAAACCGAAAACATATGATCCCTTCGTTATTCCCAAGTGATTTCTCCTGGAGAGAATATATTTCTTTTTCCGGACAGACATATAAACCAGCACGGCGCATTTTCTGTGACTTTTTTTTTTTGTATTTGTAAGCTGCCTCTCCACAGGCTGTTTTGTGGATAAAATCTTAGTATTGTGTTTTAAGACTATGATGATCAAAGTACATACAACTTCAAGCTTGTCCCTTCTAAGACAATTATACAGCGTATATTTAAGTGGCCCTCTAAATGTAACGTCAGTTACCCATGGAATTGCCCCCAAAAAAGTAGGACAAATTTTCATCACTGGCTCTTTTTTGGCCACACAGCAAACAGTGAATATAACAATGGAATAAATTTAACTAAAGAATACTTCTTTATTTTGTATGTGTTTAGGTTTACAGCTCACTATCTCAGGGTTAAATGGTGTCTTGACATGGTAGTAAACATTTTCCCAAGCTTTAAATGCCAAGCACAACCTGACAATACAAAGCTGAGATGTGTGGAGTATATCATGTGAGTGATACTAGTTCAGCACAACTTTTCTCAAGCCTGGCTCCAACGGGGGGATCTCACAGCAAAACGCTGACTGGACTCAGTAGTGGTGGCAGACATATGCAGGCCTATGATCCATCCAACTGTGCACAACCTGAATGTGCGAAAACAGTTCAGACTTCAAGTGCCAAGCACAACTTAGCAATACAAAGTTCAAACTGATGAGAGCAACAACTGGATGTATCCAATCAGTGTTTCACATTTCTCGGGCTCCAAATGCCAAGCAGAATGAGACAACACAGAATGTGATGCACAGATTATATTACTGTGATCAGTGATAGTGCTGGGTACAACTTCCCAAATATCGACTGCAAGTGGTGGTTTGCAGTACAATACTATTGTTGTATGAGTATATTACAAGATAGTGATTGATAGAATGTGCATTCTCAATTCAACATGCCACATGAGACGGCTATCTGCAGAGTTCAGTCTTCGAATGCTAGGAAGCACCTAGCAATGCAAAGGAAAAACTGCTGTAAGGTTCAGTCTTCGAATGCCAAGAAAAACCTGGCAATACAAAGAAAGAACTGCCGTAAAAGGTAAGTCTTGAATGCAAAGAAAAACCCAGCAATACAAAGAAAGACCTGCTGTGAAAGTTCAGTCTTAAATGCCCCCCCCCCCCTCCCCCCGGAGAAACCCATGAACAGAATGTAAGATCTACTGATGTAAAGGTTCAGTCTTTGAATGCCCAGAAAAACCCAGCAATACAAAGAAAGAACTACTGTAAAATTTCAGTCTTCGAATGCCAAAAAAAAAAAAAAACCCACATAAAAAGAAAGGTCTACAGCTGTAAAGGTTCAGTCTTTGAATGCCAAGAAAACCCCAGCAATACAAAGAAAGAATTGCTGTAAAAGTCTAGTCTTCAAATGTCAAGAAAAACCAAGAAATACAGAGAAGGAATTGTATATATGTAAAAAGTGCAGAGATCATCCCCAGGTACATGTAACTGAGTTTGTTTGTGTTGAGATTTAGCTTTGCATCGGGATGATAAAATGTTATGTTCCACCCAGCATGGTAAATACATTTAAGAGTTAAAATATTTTTTATGGCATATCAAAGGATATCTCTATCTTCTATCTGTTCGGTGCCGATGACTGCGTCACAATGTCTTTCCTCTATCTGCTTAGAGCCGCTGACTGTGTCATGTAAATGCGTGCTATGATAACAGTGAAAAGACAGAAGTAAGAGCCTTTGACCTGGAAGTTTTTGCTACAGGTCAAGTCTAATAGCATCTTTCCAAGTTTGTAGAGGGAAACTGAGGCTGTGTTATTTTTTTTTGCGATTGCTTCACATATTTTCGTGCGAGGTGTTGGACTGTTAAGTAACTAGGAGCACCAACAATGGTATCACAACAACGAAGCACATCAGGACATCTGTGTGTCGGCCTCGCAGCTCTTTCATTCATGGGTGAACCATGGAAAGAGTCATGGGGAGGACATATCATCAGACTCTGATGAATCTGTATGGATAGAGAAGCCTAAGATGTGGATCAAAATGTAGTCAGTGATAGTTGTGATATTGAGAAAGCTGCATAGAGAGCACGAAAGAATAAGGGGTGAGGTAAGACATCAACTGCAAGACCAGCAGTAGATCTAGATCTAGGTACAAAAGATCATGAGGATGATGAAAATGAGTGGATTGAAGATCCCAATGCTGAAACCAGAAATGCATTTCGTTTCACCCCATGAACCAGGTCTTGGTGAAAGATCAACAGCTATTGCGAGATGAAGAGCAGATCTGGTCACTACATCAATTGCAGAAGAGAAACTGCAAAAGACCATGCCTTTGTAGAAACATTCACGTCTAGCAGACTCGGTGCCTGTGACTATTATCGATGTCCTTAAACTCTCTATGATCATAATTGTGATGGGCATAGATGAAAGACCTGCTTTAGAAGATAACTGGTCAACAAGTTCGGAGTTTCATACATGTAGGTTACTACTTTCTACCCAGAAATCATGACATGCAAGAGATTTCTTGCAATGAATATATTCAGCTATGTCTGAGGTTTCTTGATGATGTGAAGATGGATTTTCATAAAAGTTGTATTTCTTTGGATATGTATTTGAAAATTGGATTACTGGCATAATACAACTGAATTTGATGAAGTTATATGAACTTGAAGAAAAGGAAACTGCCAAACAGAGGTGACCATATCTACAAAAGCTGAGGCAATCTTTCATGTGTCCTGTGGCAAGATAGGAACGACCCAATTTTATTTTTGTCCAGTTGTCACAATCCCACAGTAACAAATACAGTAGACAGAAGGAATAAAGATGGAACAGTTGCTACCATATCCATTCCAAAGCTGGTAGCAGACTACAATTCTGCGATCTAAATGACCCAGTAGCTCGGTTTCAGAAGTCAAGGAGGCACTACCATACCACTGGCCCCGTGGGCTTATGGTCAATTTTATGATGTGGGCCATGTACAACAGCTATGTGGTGCTCAGATCCAAAAGCACAAGGAACACAAAAGTTTTCAAAGATTTCCAGGACAGTGTGTGCTTGGCACTGATAGGAGACTATAGAAGCAGTGTTCAGCGACGTGAATCATGCGAACAGAATTTTCCTGATAGGTTGGTGAATGTTGGGATGCACTTTCCAGAAAGTTCTCCAGAGGCCACCGGCAGCAATGTATGTGTTGTCTGTGTTTCATCAATTTCGCAAGGATAATCCCACAGTCCCCAAGAAAGATGTCCCTCACAAACTAACGAAAACTACAGTTTGGTGTGGATATTGTAGGCGATACCTATGGCTCAGGAAAGGGTCCACATCAAGGCTTCCAAGAGTATAAGGCAGGTCCAACGAAAATAGGTAATTTCTCTAGTAGGCTGAATATGAAACGGAAGTTGCAGCTCGCACCAGGAATTTTAAAGAGTTTTAGCTTGAAAACAAGTCACAGCACCCCTGGATAGCTGTTGATTTGTGCTTATTTTCACCATTTAGTGCTTTAAATC